>JAOTAY010018786.1:0-14336 GCA_025629805.1 Erythroxylum baracoense
TTGATAAGAATGTGTAGAATACATGTTTCTATTCATTTACACTTACGAGAAAACATCCCCCAATGAATGTTTATTGATGAATTGAATTTTATATCAAGGATCCATATTAGTGTGATAACATCGATGACGCAAACCAAGGTTTGTTTATTAAATTTTCAGATCTAATTACTTTTGTCAATTTCCGATTTTTGGTTATTTCTACTCTTTTAATTTTACGTGAATTTTGAACCCCCCTTTGTTACTTTATTTTAGTTTTGAACTCGTAAACTCTTTGTCGTTAAAAATTTCTCGTGGGAACGATATCCACTTACCACTACTATATTAATTTGTATTAACGGAAGTTAGTTTCTTTTTGAATTTAGTTGTAGGCGACAGCAGTACCAGCCTAGGAGTCACAGCGAGAAGCCCCTTTCTCGATTCACAGGTGTAAACAACGTCACGTGCCTTAGTTTTATTTAAATTGATTTATCATTATGTTATATAGAATGATGATTACATTTAGTAATTCAGTTATTTACTTTTATGTGTATAGCTAGATGGATAAAAGTTGGATGTCTCATCGAAAATGGTCCACTGAATATGTAAAAAGAGTTAAGAGTTTCATGAAATTTGTAATAGATCAATTGGGTGATGAATGTCGTATTCGTTGTCCATGCATCAATTGTTTAAATGTCGACTCTCAAAGTTAAGATGTGGTATATAATCACTTGCTAATTCAAAGCTTAGATAAATTCTCTACTCCATGGCTTTATCATGGAGAACGTAAAGAAGCAAGTTGCAATAGAAGTGTTGGTACAAGTTATGATGATAGTAACAATAATGATGTAGAAGATTGTGATGTTAATGATGATGGTGATAATGGGCTTGGCTATATGTTAGATAATTATGGGAATTATATGGAGACTATGAATGAAACAAGTATGCCTAACATAATTAGTAGTATTACAGAAGATAATTTTAGGAAGTTATTGAAAGTTGCTCAAGAAGATTTATATCCAGGGTCCTCAAATTTCTCACATCTATTTGTTGTTGTATTTGAAGGTGAATAATAAATGGAGTAACAAGTCTTTTGACATGTTAGTTGACTTGCTAAATGAAGCATTACCTGTTAGGCACAAATTGCTTAAATCTTATTATGATGCAAAGAAATTGTTAAGGGACCTTAGATTAGGATATATATCAATACATACTTGTAAGTATGATTATGCTCTATTTTGGAAAGACAGTAAAGATCTTCAGGAGTGTCCCATTTGTGAAACATCAAGGTGGCAAGTGGATGATGGGAGAGGGAAAAAGATACAAAATAAGATCTTGAGATACTTCCTTATTAAAAAAAACTGCAAAGACTTTTTATGTCAACAAAAACAACCATAAATATGAGGTGACATAAAGAGAAACGCATTGATGATAACATTATGCATCATCTAGTGGACTAGATGGCATGGAAAGACTTTGATGGAAAGTTTCTATGGTTTGCACAAGATTGTCGTAATGTTCGACTTGGATTAGCCTTAGATAGATTTAATCATTTCGGTAATATGAGTACATCTTACAACATATGGTCGGTAATTCTAATGCCATACAATTGACCTTTATGAAAGTGTACAAAGGAGTCTTTTATATTATTATCTTTGCTTATTCGAGGGCCTACTGCTCCTAGTAAGGATATCGATGTATACATGCAACCATTAATTGATGACTTAAATGATTTATGGGAGGATGGATTAGAAACTTTTGATGTTGTTCAAGGTAAAACATTTATAATACATGTCACTATTTTGTGGACTATAAATGATTTTCCAACTAATGGGAATTTTTCTGGTTGGAGCACTAAAGGGTATGTGGCTTATCCTGCGTGTAACAATCAAACATATTCAATGAGGTTAAAAAGTAAAATGTAGTATACAGGACATCATCGTTACTTGGAACATGGGCGTAGATGGCAAAGAAGCAAATTGTTTAATGGCAAAGTTGAATAAAGTGAAGCTTTTTTACAATTTTCTGGTGATGATATTGTATATCAACTATCACATTTGAGTGACATTACACATGGCATATACCTAAGTAATAGAAAGAAAAAGAAAATTGATGTTAAGCTCAATTGGAATAAAAAAGCATATTTTTTAATTTTCTGTATTGGATGGAATTGCTATTGAGGCATAATCTTGATGTGATATATATTGAGAAAAATATTTGTGAGAATATTTTAGAAACTATGATGGGAATTAATGGGAAATCGAAAGATACAATTAAGGCTAGACTTAACTTACAAGACATAAATATAAGAAAAGACTTGCATTTGAAAAGAAAAGATGATGGGTCATACATTATTCCCCCAGCTCGTTACAACATGTCAAAAAGGGAGAAGCAATCTTTTTGTCAATTTCTTAAATCAGTCAAGTTTCCTGATAGGTATGCATCAACTATAGGTCGTTGTGTGAATGTTAGAGAGGGAAAAGCATCGGGGTTAAAAAGCCATGATTTTCATCTACTTTTGCAACGATTGCTTCTTATTAGAATACGTAGGTGTTTACCAAAAGATGTGCCCATAACTTTGAGTCAATTAGGTGAATTTTTTAAACAATTACGTTGTAAGACACTTAAAGTTGAAGAACTTGACAAAATGGAAAAAGACATAGCTTTGATTTTATGTAAGCTTAAATTAGTATTCCCCCGTCATTTTTTAATGTTATAGTTCAATTGGCAATTCACTTACCATACGAAGCAAAACTTTATGGATCGGTTCAATTTCGATGGGTGTTCCGATTGAAAGGTAATTTATATTAACTTTTAATATTTTTAAAGTTATTTGTTAGCAATAATTGCTAATATTTTATATTTTATAGGTTTTTATATTCTCTTAAGCATTATTGACGTAATCGAGCTTGACCTGAAGGATCTGAAGCATCATGTACGTAATAGAACTCGACTTGAAGGGTTTGTTACAGAAGCTTATATAGCAAATGAATGCTTGGCATTTTGTTCAATGTACTTAAATGACATAGAGACAAGATTTAATAGACCATAACGTAACTTTGATTTTGATCAAAATGGTAGCTTGTCAATTTTCTCCCAAAAAATAAGACCACTTGATGTCAAAAAGTATGTGGAGTTAACTAAAGACGAATTCGAAATTGCCCAATGGTATATTTTGAACAATTGCCAGGAAGTCGATATTTATATGGAGTATGTATATTACTTTTGATTCAAATTTTGATATTTTAATTTTGTGATTCAATCTATATTTCCTTCTCTTTATTTACATTTTAAAATAGAGATCAAAAAGAGTCAATTCGAAGTAAAAAGATTGTTAATGTTGAAGAAAGATATAAGTTTAAGTTCCTATCATGGTTTAGGAATCGAGTAAGTTATATATTGATGCAATATTATGAACTTGTGACAATTTATATGTCAGGTTAACTTCTAATTTCACTTTTTCATATAGATGATATGATTATATGACTGTAACATGTAAGCAGTAATAATAACATTATATTCTTTAGCACGTGGGCCCATATGTGTGGGAAAAAATATACGGGTTGCATTGTTAATAGGGTTAGATTTTATATACAAGATTGAAACAGTCGACTTCGAAGCCAAAATTGTGGGGTTGTTGATGAGGGATGTCATTATGACATTGTTATTGACTTCTACGGTGTCATCTTTGAAATAATAGAGTTGCACTACGTCAAGGATAAGAAAGTTGTTCTATTTAAGTGCAAATGGTTTAATCTTACTGGCATGAAAGTGAACGAGAATATTACTAACATCAATGTTAGTAAGACACGGTATGATAATGACCCTATTGTCCTTACAAGTCAAGTGAAGCAAGTTTTCTACCTCAATGATACTGTATTGGGTTACAATTAGAAGGTTGTTTAAAAGTTTCAACACTAAAATCTCTTCGATTTTTGTGAAAGGGATAATGGTGAAATGAGTGAGCGTGGAGATGAAGTATATCAAGAGATTAAATCAAAGTTGAATAATGAAGCCATTCGGTTAGAAGATGTAGATATATCATCATTCCATAGGAGAAATGATGATCCCAATATAGTACAAGTGGATGAAGTACAAGCCAATCTTATCATGGAAAGAGATGAAGATTATACTCAAGATGAATTAAATGACAATGATGATACTTTGGCCGAATATATTAGTGATGAAGAGTCCAATGATAATGTAATTAATGATCATGATTTTCAAAATTAAAATCATGATGAATGAAGGTAAATAAATTGTTTATATTGTTTGAAATGTTATGTATATGTTTGAGTTATGTTAATTCGTATTGCTGATATTTCACTTATGTAATGCGTATTGTTAATGTTTTACTTATGTTTATGTAGAATGATATTTCATTTATAGATATATGCGGAATGTTGGTGTTTTAGTTATATTATGCACAATGTTTATATTTCATTTATAGATATATAAAAAATGTTAGTGTTTCAGTTATGTTATGCGGAATGTTGGTGTGTGTTTTATGGTATGCGGAATGTTGGTGTGTGTTTTATGTTATGCAAGATATTTGTGTTTGACTAATGTTAGTGTTTGAGTTATGTTTATGCGAAATATTCATGTTTAACTTATTTTTTTACAGAATGTTAATGTTTGACTTATATTTATACGAAATATTCATGTTTGACTTATATTAATGTGGAATGTTGATGTTTGACTTATGTTTATGTGTAATGCTGATATTTCATTTATAGATATTCAATATAATGGCACTTGGTAGAAATAAGGAAAAGAAGGTGGCAACTACCGAAGATGTTCCTCCCCATACTAACCAGATCAATTTGACCCTATTGAACAACAACTACCGAGTTCATCTACCGATGAAGCCAGTCAGCAACAAACTCTATCTACTTCAATTATTGTTGAGGGATCTTCAGGTCTGTTTATCTTTACCACCTATAATTACACTTTTGCTCAAATATATATTTACATGGTTAATTTGTTTTCTCTTATCATTATTCTTTTGTTTTTAGTGTTAGCTTAAGGTTTATATTTAAAGATTTTGATATTAATTATATAATATTTCAAAATTCAAATTGGAATTATTTCCTTGTATAGATAACGATATTTTTTTAAAGGAAATAAAGGCATAAGAGAATTACTTCCTTTCTTACAGGAACCTTCTTAGTAAACTTTCCTTATTAACATTAGGGAGGATCTTACCTTTTTAAACAATTAGCTCTGAAAATTTTTGTTCCAGTAGAGATGAAATTGAAAATCTAAAGTTAACTTAGAATTAAGATGAAGCAACGGTTAGTTGAAGAAATTGACTATTTAGGAAGAGTCACAGCACTTGTGAAGCAACAAACATACACAGACTTTCAAAACATTTGAGCAGCATCTATATTCTTGAGAGTCATATCATTCTTATTGCACCTTAGAAAGTGAAATCACTCTATCAAGAGAGAAATTATTATTTGATTACTTACTTTTTATTTTACATATTATTTTTCTATGAGCTTTTAAAAGCTTGTTATACACTTCGAGTGTGGAAGATTGGAGAACCTTGAAAAATATGTACTTGTGAGCTTGGAGAGGCTCGTCAAATTTAATACTCAGATTATTATAGTGAAATACTCAAGTTAGATACTTGTGGACTTGACATAGGCTTAGGTTATAAGTCAAACCAGTATAAATCGACTGCATCTTTCTTCCCTCTCTCTTCAGCTTTTAAATTTCTGCATTATATTATATGTATGTTTTTTTTGTCAAGAGGCTCCTTCACTTTTATAAGAGGCTCCTTCTATTTTCAACTTACAAGTGGTTCCCTTCATTTTTAACAGGCATCTTCTATTTTTAAATTGTTTTAACAGGATGTATCATTCAATAAGCTCTTGTAATTTAAGCAGAATCCTATCCTACAAAAGGCTCCTATCACCAAATAGGCTCCTGTCATTTAAAAAGCTTTATTGTCTGATAGGCTCCTACTATTTTTATTTGTTAACTAGGATCTGTTTAATATAAGAATTGAAAGAACTTACGAAAATTTTGTCACACACAATTCACCCCCGTCTTGTATGTGCTTGCTTTATCATTTGGTACTAGAGTAAGGTTTCACATTTATTATGTTTTACAGCACGTGATAGATCATAGCAAACAATTTGAGAAGCTTGGAAGGACAATCTGTCTCAAAGCCTCCTAATTCAATGGAAACAACTACTCCTACTAGAAAGAGAGAATAACTATTTATTTTCAATCTATAGATATCAAAATCTGGCAAGCTATCAAAGTTGGAGCCACACCTCCTGCTACTAACGACATAGAAGTATGGACTGATGCTGATAGAAGAAATGCACAGTTAGATGTCAAAGCAAGACATTATATGATCTGTGCACTATCTCCAGAAGAGTGTAAAAAGATATCTTACTATTCTACAGCGAAGGAAATGTGGGACAAACTACAAGTCACCTTTGAAGGAATGAACGAGGTAAAGAAAAATAGAATAAGTATTTTAGTGCATCAATACGAAACTATTTGCATGAAATAGGGAGAAACAATTGACAAATTCTCAGGACGTTTTAATAACATCATCACTGCCTTAAAGAACTTAGGTAAGATATATCCAAATGACGAGCTTGTGACAAAGAATCTAAAATCACTACCAAAGGAATGGATATCTAAGGTGACAACTATATAGACTGCAAAGGATCTTGATACTATCTCACTCGACTGTTTAAGAGGAAACTTAATGATCCATGAAGCCGAACTTAGGCAGGACAAAGGATCCTCGTACAAAAGAGGAATGACACTAAAATTAGTTGACGAATCAAATCCATCAAATGATGATGAAAGTGATACTGGGTTACAAATAGATGGAGATGACGAATTCAACTTCATGGTGAGAAAATATGCCCTCTTTTACAAATAGAAGCTTATGAAGAAAAGAGAAGGAAATAAGAAAACTACAAACAACAGGTTTCTATGAAAAGGCAGTAGCGACAATAGCAATACACAAAATAATCAAATCATATGCTATCACTACAAGAAGCCTGGACATATAAGACCAGAATGTCCTCTTCTTCAAAAGGACAAGATAGAAAATAGAAAACCCAAAAAGCATGCTATAACTACAGCTTGGTCAGATGAGGATTTTGATAACTTTGAAGAAGAAGAGCCTGAGGAAGTCAGCAACGTTTGCCTTATGGCCAAATCAGGAGATGATGAGGTATATTATTCTGACTTTGATATTGAAATTGATGAATTAAGAGATGCATATCATGACTTATATGATCAATAAAAAAATTAACAATGCAGTATTTCAAAAAGGTTGAGAGGGCAAAAATTAATGATGAATCTTTAACGAATAAGATTAAATTACTAGAATCGGAAAACAAAGATTTGTTGTCTAAAGTCACTTCTCTTGAAAATGATATTAAATAAATAGTTTCTGAAAAAGAATGCTTGGAAAAAAAATAATTCTGTCAAAAAACTCATTACTTGAAAATAACTCTGCTAAGATAAAATAATTAGAAGAGAAAGTTACTGCTTTAAAACTCGAAAAAGAAAAAAGTGCTAAGAAAATTGTTTCTCTTAAAAAAGATTTTCTAATTTTGTTAATGGAAGAAACAATCTTGATACATGAGAATGGTAAATGTGTTTTTTATAAGGCTGGAATAGGATATAATGAAAGTTACAATATCAGGTCATACAAAAACTTCTTTGTTAAATCTAGGAGTAGCTATAGCCAAAACAGCAAGAACCTGATAAGTGGCAAAAATCATAACAACAATCATTCATCTATTTTGTGTGATTATTGTGGTAGAATTGGTCATATTAGTCACTCTTGTTACTTTCGAAAAATGAAAAAACCATCTTAAATGTATGTTTGGAGACCGAAAGGTCAAACTACTAACGTGAAAGGACCCAGAAAGATTTGGGTACCTAAAATGAGATAATACATTTTGCAAATATATTTCAAAACAAAGACAAATGAAAATCAATGGACAGTTGATAACGATTGTTTGAGATACATGACAGGTGAAATATCGCATTTCAACTATATTGAAAGGAAAGATGGAGGTAATGTTGTCTTTTCTGATAAAAACATGGCAAAGGTCACCGGAATTGGTAAAATCAGTTATTCTAGCTCTACTTCTAATGATAATATTCTTTTTGTTGATGGATTGAAACATAACTTACCTAGCGTAAGTCAATTATGTGATAATGGTTACAAAGTTACTTTATATCCATCACATTGTGAAATAATTGACAATCTTAATAATAATATTATATTCATTGGTCCTAGAAATCAGAACATCTATTGTGCTCAATTGGAAGATATATCTTCTCAAAGTGACAAGTGCTTTGTCTCAATAGAAAGGATTCATTTATTTGAAACAGAAGACTTGGACGTGCTAACATGAGTATTTTATCAAAATTGTCCAAAATGAGTTAATAAGAGGACTGTCAAATTTGAAATTTGAAAGCAATCAGGTTTGTGAAGCTTGTTTAAAAGGAAAACAAATTAAAAGCAGCTTCCCTCCTAAAAATATTATGACTATTACCTGGCCACTTGAACTCATGCACATGGATTTATTTGGTCCTACTAGGACTCAAGGTTTTGGTGGCAAACATTACAATTTTGTTATAGTAGATGGTTTTTTCAAATTTACATGTGCTTATTTTTTATCAAATAAAGATGATATTTTTGAAGTCTTTGAGAAGTTTTACAGGAAAGTTTAGACTGAAAAAGGATACTACATTACATCGATTCGAATCGATCATGGAGGAGAATTTGATAACATAAAATTTGAAGACTTCTGCAATGAAAATGGTATAATTTACAATTTCTCATGCCCAAGGACTACTCAGCAAAATGGAGTTATTGAGAGAAAGAACAGAACTCTTGTAGATATGGCCAAAATAATGCTATGCGAAAGTGGCCTACCTCATGGTTACTAGGCAGAAGCCATGTCAACCTCTTGTTATTTACTCAACCAGTGTCTCATAAGGCCTATTTTGAAAAAGACCCCCTATGAGTTGTGGAAAGGAAAAAAAACTAAATGTAACTTACTTTAAAGTATTTAGCTGTAAATGTTTCATTATAAACAATGGAAAAGACAACCTTGGAAAGTTCGATGCAAGATTCGACGAAGTTATCTTTTTGGGCTACAATACCGCTAGTAAAGGATTCAGAGTATATAATAAAAGAACAAAGAAGATAGAAGAATCGATACATATGGTATTTGATGAAGCATTACCTTCGACAACAACAACTGATTCAAATGATGAAGAGCATCCAATGTACCTAAAAATATATCGAAGAATTAAACTACGCCTATAATACCTTCATAATTAAAAAATCAAGAAGGCCCCTCTGAAGCTAGAACAGAGCAAGCTCCTTCATCTCAATAGGAACCTATGCAATGAAGAACACCGAGAGAATGGAGAGATCTTGATATACATCAATATATTTTGGGAGATCCCTCTAAAATTCTAAGAACAAGATCATCATTTAATAACAACTTTGTTGCTCTCATTTCATAAATAGAATTAAAGACCGTTGAAGAGGCCCTTACTGACCAAAACTGGATTTCAGCCATAAAAGATAAACTGAATCAATTTGATAAAAATAAAGTCTGGAATATAGTACCTTGTCCTCAAAACAAGTCAATCATTAGGACTCGGTGGTCATTTCGAAACAAACTTGACGAAAATGATATGGTGGTAAGAAACAAAGCTAAACTTGTAGCTCAAGGTTACAATCAACATGAAGGTATTGATTTTGATGATACTTATGCACCTGTTGCTAGATTAGAATCGATTAGAATTTTACTTGTCTTTGCATGCTATAGAAACTTTAATTTGTTTCAAATGGATGTTAAAAGTGCATTTTTAAATGGTTACATTAACAAAGAAGTATTTGTTAAGAAATCCCTAGGTTTTGAAGATAAAAATCATTCGCATTGCGTGATGAAGTTAACTAAAGCTCTGTATGGTTTAAAGGAGGCTCCTTAAGCATGGTATGAGAGATTAAGTAACTTTCTACTTGAGAATAACTTTGAAAGAGGAAAGGTCGATAAAACCTTACTTATTAAGAGAAAAGAGAATGATTTACTGACAGTGTAAATATATGTTGATGATATAATATTTAGTACTACTAATTCATCCTTCTGTGAAGAATTCTCAGCATTAATCCAGGAGGAGTTTGAAATGAGCATGATGGTAAAATTATCATTCTTTCTCGAATTACAAATCAGACAAACAGAAAAAGGAATCTTCATTAGCGAAGACAAATACACAAAGGAACTCATCAAGAAATATCATTTTGAGAATGCCAAACCGATGGGTACTCCCATGTACACTGGAAATAAACTTGATAAAGATGAAGAAAGTGAAGCTACAGATGAGACAAAGTATAGAGGAATGATTGGGTCACTACTATGTCTTACAAGCTTAAGACTAGACGTTATGTTTAGTGTGTGTCTTTGTGCACGCTTTCAATAAAATCTAAAAGAAAGCCACCTTTAACTAGTCAAAAGAATCTTTCGATATCTCCACGAAACTATAGATTTTAGACTATGATATCCAAAAATAGATTCATTTGATAGAGTGGGGTATTGTGATGCAAATTATGTAGGTGATAAAGTCAATTGAAAAAGCACAAAAAGCAAAATTACACAACGCTTTCAATGACTAAAGCAAAATACATAGCAACTACCAGTTGTTATGCTAAACAATTATGGATGAAGCATCAACTACAGGAATTTTCTTTAAATTTTTCTTATGTTCCTATATTATGTTATAATACCAGTGCTATAAATCTTTTTAAAAATCTTGTGCATCATTATAGGACTAAGTATATAGAAATCAAACATCATTTTCCTTGAGATCATGTTTTAGAAGGAAACATTGATCTTTTGCAGGTCAATACTGAGAATCGAGTAGCTGACATTTTCACCAAGCCACTCTCTAAAGATAGATTTTGCGTATTAAGAAAAAGCTTAGTATGTGCAAACTCTCTGATCTTTTTCTATATGAATATTCTCTGCTATTTGTCTTTGAATTTCATTTAGTAGGCTCCTTCTATTCTGATTCCTTAGAAACTCTCTCTTAGTTTAGTAGGCTCCTTAGAGTTTAGAAAGCCCCTCTTAGTTTAGAAGCCTCCTATTAGGTTAGTAGGTTTCTTCTAGATTAGAAGGCTCCTATTCTATTTAGAAGGTTTCTCTTAGTTTGACATTCTAAGTGACACGTGTCCTAAAAATAAGGAGTTATTCATGGCATAATTTTAGCCTTTCCAAAAATGCACGCGTAGTCTAACAACTTTATTTACCCGTCAATCAGAAGATACATAACGGATTATGCTTCCTCTTCTGCCCTATACGTCTACTTATCTTCTCACGAGATCAACGCTCAGGAATCATTTAGCATACCCAAAGCAAACTTTTCTCGTCTCTGTTATTCTCATCTACACTGCTTATTCTCTCTGCATCTTAACTCTCTGCATTCTTATTGCCTCTTGTTTTCTCTCTCAAACTTCACCAACCTCATCTATAATGACAAGAACAAAATCAAAGGGACAAAAGAAAACCTCAACTTCTTTTGTTAACTATGATGAAGCTTGTATCACTAAACCTTTCTCCTCTAAACCTCACAAGAAGAAAATGCCTTAAATGCACTGGATTATAATGAAAATGATTTAGATGAAAAATCTACTCAGTTGATTAGACGACCATGAACTAAAAGAATTCTTGCAAAACAAATCGAGAAAAGTTATAAACAAAAAGAAACCATAGATGCTGAAAAGAAAGAGGAAGAATAAGCCAAAAAAAAGAAAAAGGGAAGAAATAAAGAAAGGCAAAACGCCTATAACTAGAGGTACTATTGATAGAAAAGAGTTGCCTCAAGAAAAAAAAGGTGGTTGCTAAGCCGATCTTGCCTCCTATGATGTTTGATGATATAGGTATACCCATCTCCCCTTACTTTGTTTCCATTGGTTAGGAAAAGTTTCTAAAATTAGATGAGACAGTATGCGATAAGCTAGTCAGGATATTCTACACACACATGAAAAAGGAAGAAATTAATGGAAAGTTAGTCATTGTCTCATGGGTGCATGAATGTGAAATTTTAATTTCTGAAGAAATCTTAGGAGATATACTAGAAGTAGCTCCTATAGGGAGAACTAATTTTCCTTGTCATAAGTGTGCAGTTGATGATCTGGAGTTAGTCGAAGTTGTCAAATCCGTCTGCCTTCATACTGAGAACACCCAAGATGGGAGACCCTGAAGCAGGTAATTAGACTTAATATCACAATGCCTTACATCACTTTCAGCTACTTCAATTTTTCCCAGGAGTAGCTTGATTGAAAGGTGCAGCCTGCTGGACACATATGTGGTGTATAATTTTCTAAAAGAGAACAGAACAAATGTTCCAACTATGATCTTAAAGTTTATGGTGAATAAAGGGAATCATAAAAATACCACCAGTTGCTTACCCTATGGGATGTTACTCACCAAGATTTTCAATCATTATGGAGTTCCTTTTGAAAATTTGAATTGGTATACATTAGCTAAGTTTCACCCTTCTATTCCCTATCAATTTGGATACAAATTGCAAAACAATGTCTAGACTAACAAACTTCTGTTCCTCCTCAGGATGAACACAATTCAAAACTCCATCAGCAACTACAAAACATTCAGACCAATTAAGCACAGATGCGAGAACAAATAGATATGCAAAATCAGCCTATTGATATGCAACTTTTACTGAGAAAAATCTTTGAATCCCTTCATTAACTCTATTGCTATTCTTCTCTGTCTAGATTATTTGAACTTGTTTTAGTTCCTTCCTCCCTATACTCTTTTTTATTTTTGATAATGACAAAAGCGGAGAGTTTATGTTGATATATTTTTGCATATTTCTGCATATATGATGATATATTTCTCAATGTTGCTTAATGCATATTTCTTAGTGCTGCCTCGATTATATATATGATTGATTCTGCAGTTGAACTTGTGACAATCTTTGATATATAAACGATAGGTTTCTTTCTTAAGCGACAGGCTCCTTTTAATTATGTTTAAACATATAAAAGTCACAGGTATCTTTCAAAATCATCTATTATCTCTTTGAATTTTGAAAAATATATCTATTATTACTTGTCATCATCAAAAAGGGGGATATTGTTAGCTCAAGGTTTATAGTTAACGATTTTGATGATAACTATATAATATTTCAAAATTCAAATTGGATTTATTTCCATGTATAGATAACAGTATTTTTTAAAGGAAATAAAATCTTAGGAAAATTACTTCCTTAATTGCAAGAACCTTCTTAGTAAACTTTCTCATTAACATCTAGGAGGATCTTATCTTTTCAAACAATTAGGTCCGAAAATTTTTGTTCTAGTAGAGATGATATTCAAAATCCAAAGTCAACTTAGAATTAAGATGAAGCAACGGCTAGTTAAAGAGATTGATTATTTAAGGAAGAGCAACAACACTTATGAAGCAACAAACATACATAGACTTTTGAAACATTTGAGCAACATCTATATTCTTAAGAGTCATATCATTCTTATTACGTCTTAGAATGTGAAATCAATTTATCAAGAGAGAAATTATTTGAAAACTTATTTTTGATTTTACATATTCTTTTTCTGTGAACTTTTAGAAGCTTATTATACACTTTGAGTGTGGAAGGGTAGAGAATCTTGAAAAATATGTACTTGTGAGCTTGGAGAGGCTCAAATTTAATACTCAAATTTTTATAGTGAAATACTCAAGTTGGATACTTGGGGAATGGACATAAGCTTGGGTTATAAGTCGAAACAATATAAATCAACTGCGTCTTTCTTCCCTCTCTCTTTAACTTTTAAATTTTCACATTATATTGTATGTGTGTTCTTTTTAGTAAAAGGTTCCTTCACTTTTATAAAAGGCTCCTTCTGTTTTCAACTTATAAATGGTTCCCTTCAGTTTTAACAAGCGCCTTCTATTTTTAAATTATTTTAACAGGATTTATCATTCAATAGGCTCCTTTCGTTGAAGCAGGGTCTTATCTCACAAAAGGTTCTATCGTCTAATAGGCTCATGTCGTTTAAAAGGCTTTATCGTCTGCAGACTTCTACTTTTTTTGTTCGTTAATTAGGATCTGTTTAATATACGAATTGAAAGAACTTGCAAAAAATTTTTGTCACACACAATTCCTCCCCCCCCCCCAGGGTCTTATCTCACAAAAGGTTCCTATCGCCTAATAGGCTAATGTCGTTTAAAGGCTTTATTGTCTGCAGACTTCTACTTTTTTTGTTCGTTAACTAGGATCTGTTTAATATACGAATTGAAAGAACTTGCAAAAAAAATTTTGTCACACACCATTAC
>JAOTAY010018795.1:0-14333 GCA_025629805.1 Erythroxylum baracoense
CCAGTATAAAAATCGCAGCGTCTATCTTCTAACCTTTCACTTTATTCTATTTTGTTTTTAGACAAGTATATAGAAGTGATTTGCGATTTAACTATGTAACTATTTTTGTATAACTTTTGTGGTATTCTTTTAACAGTTGGAAAAGTTCTTAACACGATATATTACAGTTTTTTGTATTCATGAAAAGAATAAACAATTCAAACCCCCCTTCTTGTGTATCTCCTATATTGTACGTGAATTCTATATTAACGTGTGATTTACTTCAATGTTTACTGAATTAACCCCATAAGAAAAATCCACTTAGAACTTGCATATCTATGGAAATTTTCATTATGATGATTGTATAAGTGATCATTTGACTAGAGATTTCCAAAGTTATCTTGTATAGGGATTGCTATGTTTTGATACTACTTATGAATTATTTTAATCATAGGCAGTTTGGTCGGTAGTCATTAGATGTAACATGAACTATATGGAGGTAGTTGAGTGAGTAAGGTAAAATTATCACCCTAAAGTAATTAGGGAGAATATTTTGTTGTTCTCGATTAGTATTAATTTGAGAAATCCTTGGCAAAGGTGAAATGATGTTTTGTAAATAGTTTACAAATGTCATTTTTTAAATCAATAGCTAATGGTGGAGAATTAACATGATTGGACTCAAAATATAGTAAATATTAATTCCATGCTTTATGTCTAATCGAAATATTGTATAATCAAATGATGGAATTATATGAAAAATCACGCATGAAAAGATTAGTCAAAATCACTTGGACATTCCTAGATATTTAGGAGGTTATGATGCATTGCTTAACACCAATTTTGATACGTTAATATAAATTTTTTAGTTAGAGAATTAAAGATAAATTAAAGGAGTTTAGTTTATCTAATCCTAAATATGATTTAGGTTTATAATTTGTATCCATTTCTAACATATTTAGGAACGTAATGGGCCTCACATGAAGAAGTACAAGTTTAAAAGAGCATAGGTATTTTAATCAATTTGGACTTAATTGCAAAGTTTGAGAAAATTTATTATTAAATATGATATATTTAATAATTAAGGATCAATATGAGATATTGGATCTTATTTGGGCATAATTAATATTTAATTAGAATTATTTATAATTCTATTTAAAGTTTAATTGAAATTTAATTTCAATTAAATTACTAAAATGTTTAAAACCTATTATCAATAGGCTTAAGGTCTAATGGAGCTAGCACTTCTTGCTTAACCCTCTTTGTAAGAGTTGCAGAATTCTCTCAACCTATTATATGAACAGTATTAGAGGTCGAATATTTGTGCAGCTATGGTGGTTGAGATGGATCAATTTCATAAATATTCCAGGGATATGAAAATATTATGATCAAACTTAGAAATAAGGTACAAATTAAGATTCATGCTTTATTATGATTTAATTGTTAATCATTTTATAGAATCAAATATATTTTAGTTTTTAAGAAATTAAAATACAAAAAAGTTTTATAATTATTCCACTACAGTCGGGATTGTATCTCATCCCAATTTTCAAACAATGGTATCATAGCCAACTTTAATTCTATGATTTGATTAAAATTTTATTGTTATTAATTAATTTTGGAATTGAAATAACAATTATTACATGATTAAACAATATGAAAAGTTCAAATTGAATATTCTAAAATCTTTTATTCAATTTAGAATTGAAAAACATTTTCTTAAAAAAATCCCTGAAACCCAAAATTTAGAATCCAAAGTAACTATTAAGCCTATAATAGTTCTGGAATAAGAATAAGGCAGGTAATGTTTATAAACATGACTAGAAAAATAAGCTCCTTATGGATGCATCTAGAAGTTGGCAAAAAGATCCACGCAAGAGATAGGTGTATACTGTAGTTTGCTTTGCTAAGTGTTTAAGTGTTTCTTAGATGATTATCATGTGTATAGTCTTATAATTATGTTCTTGTTAATGCTTGTATGTGCTCTAAGTTTTTGATTAGTTTAAAGCATGAAATTTATCTTAATTTTATATTTCAAGAGGTGTTTGATATGCTTGTGAGTGTGTGGAAATAGGAATGTGAAGAAAAGAGAATATCTTAGATACATGTAGGCATGTCACAATTGTGACACCCCAACAATTGTGATAGGAAAAGAACAAGCTATGTGCATGGAGCTTTTGTCACGATCATGACACCATATATGATCGTGACAGAGAGGGACAAGCAATGTAGGACACAATCATGAAAAAGGTTTTTTCAGTTCACAATAAATTTTAAGTTTTGTGGTGTTAGTATAATTTTTGGAATTGAATTAAATGGATAAACCCTAGAAAAAAGCCCAGAAGCCTCAACAACCATAAAAGAACAAGAAAAAAACCAAAAGAGACAACATCTACCAGTTTAAAAGAAGATTGAGAGGAGACATTAAGAGAGCTTCAGAAAATTCTAGAATTCTAGATCAAGAACCCAACTAGTTTTTATCCCTTTTCCTTTTATTGAATGTTTATTTGGATTTCTAAGATGTTTAACATGATTATAGGTTTCAAAATCCTTATTAGGGATTGTTCTTGAATTGTTTTGTTGAACTTTATTCTTGTTGAATTCAATACATCTTTTAATGTTTATGATAATCGTTATGCTTATACATGGTAATAAATCAAGAGAGTAAATCAAGCTACATGTGTTAAGGTGCCCAACGAGAGTTAGGAGCTTAATAAACTAGCAATTATCATATTAGTTAACAATTGAAGAGAGATTTTAATTGCGAAATTAGTTACCCTTAAGATTGATTCAAATCTAATTAAATAGTGAAGAGTAGTTTTATGAATCAAAAGACTACAATAATATAAGAAAAGGTGTCAATTTATTTGATTTAAGGAATTTACACCCTTTTCTTGTGTGATTGCGGTTACATGAACATAAGAATCCTTTGGAGTTCAAGCAAGGTAGAAGAAACCTCAACTCTCAACATCACAAAGCAAGAAAGAGATATTCAAAGAGCTAAACATCAAGAAGCCATAGAAAGAACAATGCCGGATGAAAGAAACCATAGAGAGCAGCATAGCCCTTATGGACTTTATACAGGTTGTAATGGGGCTTAGATATGGTATTATTATTAGGATAATAAAAAGGGTTAAATTGAAAGAAATTTACTACACAATATATTTCAAGACTTGTTTACAAATACACATAGGTCCTTTCATTTCAACCTTATTAGTACAATAAACCTATTCATGATTTTGCTCTTTTTTTCAATCAAACCAATTGCAAGCATTCAATACCACAATTTAAGAAATATTAGAACTTTCAAGAATTTTAAGTTTTGAACAAGTAAATAATGTAAATGACCTTCAAAATAAAAAGTATTTAGATAAAAATAAGATAAAGGTTAATATGTGGGTTTAATCAATGAAAAAGGCTAAGGCTCAACTTGGTTATTCCTAAAGGTAAATTTAAAGCTGTGGTAATTTTCAAAGAAATAGGCTTAAACAAGTTGTCAAATCAAAGTCCCTTCATTATGTCAATGCTTCTAATTTATCAAATATGGTCTCAATATGCATAATAAAAATAAATACTAGAATTATTTTACCACATTTGATAGCACACATTAAAGACTAAGAAGAGTGGTGAGTGTTAACTCAACCAAAAATAATTAACCTACTCACAATATTAACATAGCACAGTGGGGTAAGGTTGTCTCCTCAATGAATGGTGGTTTATTACTTTTAAATAATTAAGTAAAAAACTAAGGAGACTTGGAAATTATGTTAAAATGTAATATTAAAAATAACAAAAATGAATTGATTTGAAGTTTAATAAAACAGACTTCTAGTTAAAGGAATTTATTTCCACCTTGATTCATGCAATTGATCATTATTCATGAATAAATTGGTTCTAGTTATTAAGAACAAATCTATAATAACCATTCTTTCCTTAGCTTTTATGGTGATCACAAACATATCGAATAATTACTTCTTAATCGAAATACAACCTCAGAGGCAGCTCGTAGGATTTAATGTTTCGATAGCCTTAAAATCTAGAAAGACCCAATTATAACTAACAAACTCAACAGATGGTTTATTGCAATAAGACTAATTAATTCCATGACATATATTAAACTTCTTAACAGGGAAATAAAATTATGTCGATTGCCACTTATTCAAATCAATAAACAATTACAGATAGGTCGTTTTAATTGGCTATAGATTATTTCAGGATTATTAAATATATGCATCTATTTAATAAAGCCCAAAACTATCAAAAACCACTAAATTCAGGAAATAATTAAATATCTATGCACAATTGAATTCAATAAAACCTATTCGATCTCACAATCGACGTAGAATCAAGGTTTTAATAATATCGTCTAACTAGAATAAAACAAATTATTTACAAGCCACTGATAATAAAAAACACATGAATATTATTAACAAGAAAAAAATTGTTCTTAGGGAAGAAAGTTAATGGAGAACAATGTTGGAGAATTTCATCTACCCATGTAACCTACTCTCCCTTGAAGGCAAAAGATGGAAAATAAAACCCAGCATAAAGATGTCTCCAAATTTAAGTCCACCCATCGACTATTGCCAAGCTTTAGAAAACAACCTCCAAGCCTAGTCTAGCTGACACCTAAATTTATTTTTTCTGCCCAAAGATCAACGACGTTGCTCTCCCTTCACCAGAAAAATGCCTCTCCTTTTCTTTCTAAAGACACACTACTGTTCACCCTTATTTTCTTAATTAGTTTTTAGTCCATTGCACTGGTCACTCTCTTAAACCTACGCATATTCATCCCAACCAACGATTGCATTTTACTACTACATTGCTTCTTCATCTGCTGTTGCATTGTCGTTTTCTCTCTATGCTTCCATCTGTTACGCTGCGTTTTGCTTCTATGTGGGCTGCTGGTTTTTTTCTTATGTTGTTGTCGTTTTGTTTTTGCTTTCTTCTTTTATTCTGTTGCCATTTTGACCCTGCTTTTTCCTCCTTTGTGCTGTTGTTTTACTTCTTATTTCTGCTGTCTTTTGACTTGTTTGCTAGCATGTTTGGTGGGCTATTACTTACTGACACGTTTTAATCCCTCTTCTTTGGCTGTTATTATTGTCTTCTGCTGGGTGTTTCTTCTTCGTCAAATGTCCTCCAGCTGCTGCATGTTGATCCCATCTACAGTTGTTACATCTTCTGCTGGTACATCGTTTCTCATCTACTGCATAACCTATGTTTCATCTTGGCTATGCTGTGTTTTGGTCTCTACTCATCTACTAGCATTTTTCTTTTTAATTGCTACTACATGTTTTTGCTAATTTTCTCCAATACAACTATACATCTCCCAACCTCTCAGAATAATGTAGAAACAACATAATTAGCACAATATCCATTCAATATGCTTTAAAAATACCCCAATTTAATACGTAAATTATTAACCTATTAAAGTCCCCTAAACCTAAATAATGCTTGTCCCCAAGTATTCAAAACTTGAAAACAAAACAAAATAAAACAAAACAAACCTAAACAAATTTGTTTACAACTCTTTTGAAAAATTTGGCCAACATGTATTATCTTAGCGAACCAAAATCACAATCAAGCCATAAGCATTTCATAGGATTCAACTCTAGAACAACGATCACAATTCTCAATGATCTTTCCAAACTCAAAATGCACCAGATTTGACCTCACACGAAGATTCACTCAAAGAAGTGTTTAGATGACATTTCACTCATATTCACCACAATAAAATGACATTACCATATGGTTGCAAATATATCACATCGCAACCACTTGTGAATTCTATACAAAAATCAAAAAGGTCTATTATTTGGTTGTAATGAGGCTAAAGACAAGGGTAGGATTAAAAGGTTATTTAAGATATAGTTATCAACGGTAATGTAGACTACATTACTCAACTTCCATCTACATTCCAACAATGACCCCAATAATGGAAAAAATGGTGTTCTAGTATCAAAATTTAGAAATCTCAAGGATCGAAAGATAACAAATAAGAACATTTATGATCCAAAACATAGGTAACCCATGATTGCTTAAAGGATATTCAAGGACTTGCAATTCATGGTTAAACTTTCTTTTCTTTCTTTATTTCTTTTTTTCTTAAACACTTATGTCTTTTTTCTTTTTCTTTTTCTTCTTTTTCTTCTTTTTTCTCTTTTTTTGGGGAATTTCAAATTTTAATTTTTCTACATTTGTAGAGCATCAAAATATGAGATGTCAATATAACCATACATATTTCCATTACATGACAACCTCAAACCACAAACCAATAAGTTAAAGCAACTAGTTTTCCATTCCTTTAATAATGGGTTGAAAATGAAGGTCAAAACATAAGGATTGGGCCAAAATTTATGATTTTATGTCAAAGAAAGAGGTTAAGGCTTCAACTTGGCTAACTAGGTGAAATAACATATGGGGTAGGTTTTAGAAAGCCAAAATAGTTCAATCCTATATGCCTTTTATCACTTTAATACACCAAATTCACTAGTGGTCTCAACATGCGTAACAAAGAAAGCTCTAGAATGATCAAACCATGTGCGATAACACTCAACAAGAAAACAATTTGAGCACAAAGAGTGTAATTGCTATTTAAAGGCTCAATTCTCACTTATTTAAGTAGGCTTTTGTCAAATCTTTTACACTTTTCGTTCAAATCAACCATTGCCTAAAAAAAACATTCTATCACCAAACCACTATGCATGATTTCAATTCATCATACTTTTCGAGTTCAACAAAATAATGTGCATTAACTTACAAAACAAACAATTTTTTCAAAATCAAGAAATCCCTCCTCACACCTAGAATCTAGATTGTCCTCAATGTAGAAAAAAACAAAGCACAGAAACACAAAAAGGAAAGAAATTTTAATAAAAACATAAAACAAATCATAATGAACACCAAAAATTAACTAAACAAGGGAGAGAATAGAAAACAAAGACAAATAAAGAAAAGAAACTTCCCTTCGCAAGCTATGGTGGAGGAGATGAATTTGGTGTGGTTGTTATCTACGTTGTGGATGTAGGTTCGTTTGATTTTTCCTACAAAGAAGAAACAAGCAAAGGAGAAAAACTAAATAATTAAATGAGGGAAACAAAAATCATTGGGTTGCCCCCTAATAAGCACCTTTCTTTATTTTCTTTGGCTAGACACAACTTTTGTCCTTCAAATTAAGGGTGTGCTTGTTTAGTGGGTATAAGGAAAGGAGAATGGGTATGAAATGAAAGGTAAAGTTTGGTAAACAACTATCATTATAGAGTCATTATTTTGATTACCCTTTTTGGGGCATTACTCCATTCCTCTCATAATCCAGAGGAATGGGAGTGTTTACTCTGTATTTTTCACGAGCGTTTTGTGCATGAGTTTAGGCTCCTTCACTCTCTACTTCATTCTTTCTCTATAAGCAAGTAATTAGCAAACCCGTCTTCACTTTTCTTCTTACCACGTTTTTTCTTCAATCTAGTTACTCTTACTTCCATATCTCCACAAACTAATCCTAGCCCACCATGGAAATAGCCAAAACCAAGAAAGAGCACTAGTAATTTTCTTCCTTTCTTTCTTTTCCTTTTTTTGACATAATTGCATATCTGTCTCTTCTATTCTCCATGAATTTGCAGCAATAAGTACCTCTCAAAAGTTCAACTTTTGATTTCATCTGATGTTTTCTTATATAGATACATGTGTGTGTTTTTTTAGAAACAAGAAAGCTTGAGGTTTCTTCACTCAAGGCCAGATTTTGGGACTCTATAATATTTGGGTAATGTGATTATAGAGTTCTAGAAACAACATAGTGTAATAGAAATGGAGTTTCGATAGGTTGTGCGTTTGTTGTTGGCTGCTTAAATCATAACTTCTGATTCAATTTATTTCTGTTGCGTTTTTGGAGACTAGAGTGCTGTATTTTCTATATTCTTCTTTTGTGTATGCTTCCTCTGTGCTACATTTTGGCTTCTATCTGTTGCTGACGTGTTTTTCCTTTTACGTTTTGCATTTTTATTCTTGTTAACTGCATTTTGTTCCTCCTTTTGCTGTGTTTTTGGCTACTTCTTTTCCTTTACTACATCATTTTGGACTGTCTTCGATGCTACATTTTTGCTCGTTGCGTTTTTCTCCTCTGGTGCTGCTATGTCTTTTTGTTCCTCCATTTTTGTTGTGTTTTGCTGTTTATTGGTCTCTTGAATTTTGCTTCTGCTTTTTGACTATTGGCATTTTCTTCTTTTCTTCTTCTGCTATGTCATTTCGCTTCTGCTTTTCTGCCATTTTGGTTTTCTCATTTTGTCTAGCTTGTTTTTGCTAATGAAGTGGCCTTAGTCTTGGGTTTACTTTCATGTTGCTTAATTGCATGGTCAAAACTCATTGTTTTTATTCTTTTTCAAATGCAAAGTTATATCTCACTAGTCTTTACCTATTTAGTAGTTCTCCTATTTTACTGCGGCTGTAGAGCAACCTATCAATCAAGACATCTCAATTTTGGCCTTTAAAAGGTATTTATATGAATCAATCCTTTATGTTTTATCCCTTTGCTTAAGTTAATGTTAAATATGATACGCTGAAATGTGTGTGAAATTTGTTGATTATTTGTCCAGTGCGTCCTTGTCCCAGAGCAGTTTCTTTCACTTAAACAAAATTTTCAAAGACTAAACTTCTCTTCTGTTTGGTATTCCTTTACCTGTGTCATCCACTTCAAACACAAATTCCATATGGTTAAGATTATGCTTCATTGCATTTACATTTTGCAAGTCATTTCCTTCTTTTTCTTTGCAAGTCAATATTTTTCTATCAATCAACCATTCGGTCTTCGTTAGGAGTGATCAAACGGACTTTGATATTGACCCATCAAGGGGGGTTGTTGAGGCCTCTAAGTTATACCCAGATGTGAAATATACTTCTATAGAAGACATTCTTGATCAGTTTGTTTAAGCAACTAAAATTTATTGTCACCTTCGTCTTTATAATAAGAATTCAGGCAGTTCACAAATTGGATGTTTGCTGTAAAAGAGTTATTTGTGCTTGTTGTGTTGTGTTCTATTTAGTAGTAATTCCGATATCTTGATATATAAATATATAAGCTTCAGTTTCATGAGTGTTTTATATCTATGATGATCTAGTGAAATTCAAAAAAGAATTTTATCGATCAATATCCACCATTTTCCTTCTCATTAGCCTAGTTCTGTACAATAACCTCTAAACCCGTCAATGCCAAAACTCAAACTGCGTTAGGATCTTGACTGAACCAAACATTTGTTCTTTTCATTTGCATGAATTAAGGATAGAATGAGAGGAAAAAAATTCTTGGACATGACTTTTTAAAACTTTCGAGAGGACTTTAGATGAAGTTTTAGTAATCCCAACAATATGGTAACATCCTAAGAGATTAAACTCAATCAAGTTATGAATTGTTCTGTTATTAAAGTAGGTGAATTTGTCTTTAGAAAAAATGTAAACCATTGAAATGAGATTCTAAATTGTAGTAAAGTTGTTTATATATACAATATTATGTTCAGTTTCTATATATTGTTTTATTCTACACCTGAGGACCAGATATGATTATATCATCATATAGTGTTAACTTAAGCCTAGTGAAAACGTGAACTTTGAACTCAACGTGAGTGGTGAATCTTATACCTGAACCATTTTGAATCACCAGTCTCATTTCTTTTTTGAAAACCTTCTGATTAGATGATCTTTTGCTATCCGAATAATCACAGATTGTAGTGTTGGAGCAGGTGATGGTGCCCCTACTGGTGCTTCAATTATTGAATGCTTCTGTGTCTGACAATCCATCATTTTCCTTGCCTTATTCGCACCACTTTTCTCGACTGAAATAAACCAGAATTAAATTTATTTATTTCTTGCTTCATAATTTGTCTTTTTATTAGAAATTGTCAGTAATCCAAACTATTTATTAATAATTATTTCCTTTTTCTTATCTTTTGACTTTTTACATGGAGGGGCTAGTATGTATATGTAAAGAAGATCACAATCAAGAAACTTTACACCATAGAAATTTATCTTCTTCTTGATCATCTTTCTCGACTACCTTTGCTTATTGTTTTATCTCTTTTCCACTACTATTACCTTACTTTTCAATATGCCCTATCTATATGTTGGACAATTATTTTCTGAATTTTTTAATGTAGAACAACATGGATCACCCCCTATTAGCGAAAGATGGCACAAACTAAAGCAACTTTCGATACTTTAACAAACAATAAATAATATGATGGTTTTCATATTTGCTATCCATTATGTTATCAATTTTTTGTACCTTTAAAACAAGGTCAGTGAAATTAAAACAAAACAAGAAAAAAGGATTGATAGAATGAGATGGATGTTTAGATTGACGGTGGATTGTGATAATGCCTGCATTAGTGAACTTTATATGGATAGAGAAACTTTTAGGATATTGTGTGATATGGTAAAAGACGTGGGGGGTTTAAAAGACACTAGGAACACATCTGTAGAAGAGGTTATAGAAATGTTCATATACACCTTAACTCACCATAAAAAGAGTAAGACAATAAACCTACTTTTTCTCAGTAGCAAGGAAATCGTAAGCCTGCACTTCCATCAAGTTCTTCATGCAATTATAAGATTGCATCATATTTTGCTGAAAAAGTTAGAGCCTATTACTCAAGATTGTCAAGATGAGAGATGGAAATGTTTTCAAGTAATTAAACATTATAATTATCCTATAACATTAATATCATAACTTGCATGTGCTAAATCACCTTTTACTTTTAATTTGTAGGGTTACCTAGGAGCTTTAGATGGGACACTAATTAAAGTTACACCTCCCAATGAAGATAAGCTCTGATATTGCACAAGAAAAGGATGTATTTCAATAAATGTTTTAGGTGTTTGTTGCCCAAACATGCAATTCATATATGTACTGCCTAGTTAAAAGGGCTCTGCACACGATGGTCGTGTGCTTCGAGATGCAATCTCGAGGTAAGTTTCTATTACAATATCCAATTTCATTTCTCTTTGAGTTATACTACTCAATCATAACTTATTGTTTAATTATGAAGGATGTTACTACTTGGTCAACTCTAGATATTGCAATGCAAATGGATTTCTTACTCCATATCCAGGGCAACGCTATCATCTCAAAGAATTCAATGGCCATCGACTAGAGACAACAGAGGAATACTTTAATATGAAACATTCCAAAGCAAGGAATGTAATTGAGAGATGCTTTGGATTGTTAAAAGGAAGATGGAAGATCCTTGTATCCCCTTCATTTTTCTTAATTCAAACCCAAGTTAGCATTATAATGGCTTGTTCCCTTTTACACAACTTGATTCATAAGTTCATGAGCTTTAATCCACAAGAGTCAATCATTAAAGATTAAGAGGAGAGTGAGGAAGATGAGAGTAATGAAGATGATGAAATGGAATAGAGAATGCCACTTTTTATATGGCAATAGATATTATTGACAAGTGACATTAGGATTAAGAGACAAGTAGCATTGAAATTGGGTGACAATTGGTTTAAAAATTGGGAGACAAATGGATTAATTATTTAAAGTACCATTGGAACCATAGGAAGTAGATATGTGGCAAGTGACAAGTGTCATTACACTTGCCACACATCTACCTCACGAACCACCCATAGGAAAGACCATCTTTAAATTGTCATTCATTTGTTTCATGCTCTCTTAGTTCTTCATTTCTTCTCTCCATTTATGACATCTTCAACTCTCACCATCTTGAGTGTTGCTCTCATCCTTCACTAGCCACTTCAAGATCCTTGTGTCTTCTTCATCTTATTTCAAATAACCTAACCTTCTCCTCCTTAAAGAGTTGATGATCGTGTGATTTGGAGGAGCTAGGGTTGAGTGATGTTTTGAAGAAGCTTGGCACTAAAACAATTAATACATCAAGCTTCATGGGGTGTTATAAATGAAACACATATAGTGATTGTTTTGAGATTGAATGATCATGAGTTGTAACGTGGATGTAGAAACGAGTAGGTTTATGTTCTGTTTTTAGTATAAATGATCAAAAGCAGGTTATGAGTTGTGTTAAAGATGTTTTTGAGCCGAATTAATAGTGAAAATGGTGAAGAATAAGTGATCAACATTAATGAATAAATGTATGTGTTTATGCTCTGTTTTTGAGAGTATGAAAACCTTGGATTATAATTTGTTATGTTGATGAAATAGATTGGGATTTAAACTATAATGAAGGAGAAATTTATGCTTAAGAAATGTGTTTGAGAAATGTTCTTGAAATGAGAAGAAGTAAGATTTATATATGATAATAAATGATAAAGATCATGTTCTGTTTTTGTGTGATTAATAAACAATGATTTATGATTTGTTATGTGAATGTTTTTGGGTTAGAATTAAGGTGAGAATGAAGAGGGAATGAAGTAAAAATGATTAACTAAGCATAAGATGGTTTAGATATAACATATAGGAGTTAAAAATCTGGAAAAAACATGGAAGAATTTAGCTAGAAAATTTCAGGTAACAAAACCCATGATCGTGGGAATGCATCCACGATCGTGGGAAATGTAAGAAATGGCTGGAAAATGTTCTGATGGCTTAACCCACGAGCATGGGAAGTCATCCATGATGGTGGGAATGGCCATTAATGTGAATCCTTATTCTTTTAAGTGACTTTTGAAACAACTAATGATAAGGTACTTTCCTATTATACATTTAGACTTGAATAAGAATTGAAATGAACCTAGCTTGAGGTTGAATATGTTAATAAAGTGTTGGATATGTTTAGGTTGTAATTGAGGATATAACATAGTGAATGAATCGTTGATATCAACGTACAAAAATTTGGAAAATTATAAGTATAATAGGAAGAAAGGTGTTCATATGATTGTAAATGTGAATCAAAGGATATGAGTAAGGGATATTAACGAAAAAAATGAATGAGAAATTGGATTTTATATGATCATATAATGCTAGAATAATGTTGGTGAATGATTAATTGAGGATATTAAAATAAAGTATATTTGAGCTATGAACCTAAGTACAAGCTAGATATACACAAATGATGAGGATTAAATGATCAAGAGATCTGATTAAGGAAACATACCTGAAATAGTCAAATTGAGCATGCATTGTAGATACACATATACATATTTGTATGCTTGAATACTTATGCGATTGATCAAATTAGTAATGCGTGTACAATATGTGTATTGCATAAAGTTAGAAACACAAGATTGAACGTCAGCGTTCAGACGTTTCCAGACCATAAAGACAATAGCTAATCTGGAACGTACTGTAAGTCAACCTAGATGGTCTCACATTGATTGATTGTTTCTGTTTAAATTTCTTTATTGAACTGTTAATGATGTGATTAAGACAATTCCAAAAATTGATAGTCTGAGGAGTTTGATAATTGAAATTGCATTGGAAATGTTCATAATTGAATGTGAATGAGAAAGAATTAAGTGTTCTCAACAGAACGTTGAATGTCGGACTATTGTCCGATGAAAATGTGAAAAGTGAATGTGTTTACTGAATGAATGTGACTGATTAAATATATGTGATTTGATGCATTTCACTACATGATATTCATGACTAGATAAAGGCAGTTATGACTAGTGTGGTCAGTGAAAAAAAGCTTAAAATTCAGAACGTGTGTAAAGAGCCACATGCTCACTAGTAAAATGAGCCCGGTATTCACAACTGATATATGACAGTTATCAATGAGCCCGATATCCACGATAGATATGGGATAGTTGTTGAGTGTAATTTTGTAACACAATCTACTCGTTTTACGCTCAAAAACCCAAGTGAACAGATCGTGACTTGTAGTTAAAAAGAGTAGATATCGATCCCACAGGGATTGATGCCCAGACACCACTTAATTTAGACAAGACTTTGTTTAAGAAATGAAATTATTTAATAAAAATAATTTGGAAAATTAAATTAAAATAAAAGACTAACACAAAGCAATAAACAATACCAAAATGTAAAAAAAATGGAATTCAAGAATTTAAAGACTAGAGATTACTTTTTTCCCTATTTTGTCTCCCTTCTATTTTATTAATCGAATTGTGTCTCATCTAAGATATCTGAATGTATTAATTACCCTCTCTTAAGGTATAATTAATTATCCATAATCAAATTAACTGGAATCAATTGAATGATCTCTAAACCTACCCAATGACTCTACTGATTCAACTAGTTATTAAACTATCCTATGGGTAATCAACTAACTTCGTCGAGATCTCTTTTCTAACTAATCAATTGACGTGATGAAAGTAAGTCTATAGGTCGCAAACTCTTATTGTACAATCCTACAAAATTAATCTCACTCACTCTCTCGATTTATTGCAAGATAACAAATAAAATCACCAATCATCAAAGACAACTTCATTCA
>JAOTAY010018813.1:0-14332 GCA_025629805.1 Erythroxylum baracoense
CATTATCTTAGGTTATGTGTCGGAATGACCCACGGGCGTTCCGGTATGTACTCTAGGGTAATGGGGGGTTACAATTATGTTAGTGTCTTTAGGTTGCATATTGTGAATTGTGTGATTGTGTCAATGACTAAGACTTAATAGGATGAATTTAGCCTTAAACATAGCCTTTTTAGGTTTCCACAATTTATTAGCTTGTGAAATTATTGACCTAAATTACTTAGGGTTAAATATGATGGTAGGATACGATGTTAGTCCATTCACCCTAGGAATTTGCCCTACTCATTTATAATTTTAGGCCAATCAAATAAGTTCCATTATTAATATGTTTTCATGAGAATGATTAGCTAAAGTAATAAGGTAGGCAAAATTTTGTGTTAATTTTTTTAGAAATTTTAACTAAAATAACAATTCTACTAGCCTTCAGATTATGAATTGAGCGAGTAGTCAGTTGGGAATGTGATGTAGCTAAGTAACCAGATCAACATGCATCAAAATAATCGCCTTCGCATAAAAAGGCTATAATGAAATTCCAACTAAGCAGCTTAATAACAAAATGACTTAGTTGAGTAACCAGATCGACATTCATCACAATTGTTTGCCTCCACATAAAAATACTATGTTCATGTCCTTAAAGAAAAATCAACAAAAATAATTTTTTCAAATAAAAACCTACCAAACTTGTTAGTGGCTTGACTTTTCATGAAAACCTACTAAGGAATAGCTACACTTTTGTTTTGACTGAATGATTATCAATGTGTGTGTGTGTGTGCAAGTGATAGGGGTGAATAGACTCATCATTAAAATTTTGATTAGTTTGTATATTTAGTCCAAAGTGCTTAGATGTGGATTTCACTTGCTAATAAGTTAGAATGAATTGAAAGATTATGTTTATAGTTAAATTTGTTTCACTAAGTTGAAGTCATTGTCTCATTATTGCATATGTATGTTTAATTTGATATATGTTTAGCTATTATTTCAATCATTTTGTATGTGTTAGGATAGAATTGTGTTAGTTTGTTAATTATTTTTGTTTTAAGTGTTTTATGAGTTAGTACAAGTCTTTGAGCTTAAATATTATATTTTTGAGGTACCTTGATGCGTTTGCTAGTGTTTTAGCGTCAGCATTGAAGAACGAAGAAAATTTGGAGACATTCGAGCAGAAATAACGGCCCACAATTATGGCATAACAGGTCACAATCATGATAAAATCACCAGAGTTAGCCCACGAGCATGGACTACATGCCACGATCGTTATAGAAGCCCAAGACATGGCCCATGATCATGGCCTACATTCCACGATCATGACAGAAGCCCAAGAATTGGCCCACGATTGTGGCCTGTGTCAAGTAAACGCATAAACATTCAAAAAATGACAAGTTTTGAGGGATTTCTTAGACCTTTCAGACCCCCAAAAAACCTAGGGTTGCTTAGAACATAAAAGGATATTTAAAGAACAAAAAAAAGAGGAAGAGGGAGCTTTTGCATAAGCCACTTTAAAAAACCCTAGAGAGAATTCATTGAGAGATTGAGGAAGAGAAGAAGGAAGAGAGAAGAGGATAAGAAGCTAACTCGACATACTTCCCAGATCAGGAGGTTTCCTGATGTCGCTACTTCCCATCCTCCATTCAATTGTATTTCTTGCTTATTTGTAGTTTTATCATTGTACATAATGATAGGATTTGGAATGTTAAGGATGTTCTAAACTCACCTTCGGAGTTTTATTCTTAAATTAATGAAAATACAATTGTTATGTGTTATTTGGATTTGTTCTGGTTTTATTATACAATTTCATAATTCAGTAATAAACTGAGAGGGTGAATCGAATGAAAAAGATTAAATTAGACCAACAATATTTAGGTGATTTAATAGAGTTAAGAATTTAATCAAATCGAGAAATTGTATAAAGAGAGCTCCTGTATAGGTTTCCGATAGTTTATTAGAAAAATTTAGAACTAATTAAGGTTTTAGATAGGTTGTAAATTGAGAGACTGCAGCTCCTATAACCTAATTAGAGTTTATGATTTAGGGTAATGGTTATAACTCGAGAGAGAGTAATCAACCCTAGGATAGTCTGGAACTAACAATCTAATAATTCATAATTAGCATTAAGGATAGGTAAAATTCGCTTTCTCTTAATTGGTAATTTCTTTTGGTTAATTTTTAGTATGTTGCAATTACTTAATAATTAGTATATTCATCTTTGATTCTTAATTTGATTGATTAAATTGAATTCTTGTTTTTAGTTTTGTGGTATCGTGGATTTCTGTTATTGTTTCTGGCCTTAGATTTTAGAATTAAATTAACTTCCTCTTCATGGTATCGACACCTTTGGTACTATGCTAACAAACCGTGCACTTGTAGATTATCGAGGGTTTAATATTAAAACTTAAACACAATAAAACACCCATTTAGGGAATGCCAACTAGAGAGAAAAAAAGTAAAAAAAGATGAAAAGAGAGAGAAAAAATAAAATAGGGTTTGGGAGGGGGAGACTATTATAATCGAGCAAAAATTGCACAATTAGGACAAAAGGATTAGAGGCTAGATTTTCACTATTTTGCATCTTTACACGATCATGAAAGAGGAGTTTGTTGCCCTAATATGCATGATCATAACCCCTCCTATAACCATTCCACAATTATTTTACAGACTTTATGCTGTGAACATCCAATAGTTAAATTAAATGAAAATCTATAAAAAGTAATGCAACAAACATAGAAAAATTATGAAAACCTATCTAAATAACATGTTAATTTTAATATCATTAGTTTGACCACTCTATATTAGTTGTTTTTTTTTATACATCAGAGGGTGTCAGCTGGCACCGGTTTGAGAAGTCTAAAGCACCCATAGGGCAGAAAAAAATGGGGGCGACAACCACCCATGTGAAAAGAATGCGTTGATTGGTGCATGGAGTGCTGCTCGGCATCTCTTGGATCTGAGTGACTCATGTTGATGCCTTTTAGGGGTGTATCTGGACTGTGGTTTGCTTGTCTGCTTTGATTACTGAGCCGACAAGATATGTACTGGTCCTCTTCGTTCACTTGGATTTGAGGTTGGTACCTTTTATTCTGTGGTGGATGATGTGCTTGGGTTGGATCTGAGAGAAAGAGCACTGGATCTTGGGGTTCTGTCCCCAGACCTCGCTTGGCTAAGGCATCCGCTTGAGTATTGAACCCTCTCCTGATGTAGATGCTGGTTATCCCTTCAAACTCTGATCCTAGTGTTCTGATGTCCATGATGAGGGTCTGGACGGTAAGAGGGGCTGGCTTCTGACCGGTGAGTAGTTCGATTGCCTCTCGTGCGTCCATTTCTAGAAATATTTTGATTTTGTTTTCCAAATTCGCTAGCCTGAGTCCTAAAATGATGCCCCATAGTTCGGCTTGTAGGGGATTGCAGGATTTGATGGCGATGGCAGCACCTATAATCCAGTTTCCATTTGGATACTGGAGTATAGCGCTTGTCGCTCCGATCTGGTTGGGGCCTTTGGATGCCCCATCAGTTCTAACCCGATGATGTGTAGCGTTGGATGGAAGAGGCCACCCTTGGCCTAGTTCTTCAGGTTTGAAGTTCTTCTGGATCTGCCTCTGTTTATGAATCTGGAATGCATGGTGTTTTTCTTTTACCATTGTTTCGATTCTGATATGTAAGCCAAAGGCCGTGTGTTCCTTCAGCTAAAATATCTCCTAATTCCTTGCTGTCCATAGTGACCAACATATGATTGTGAACCATGTGGACCAAGTGATGTCCTCCTGCAATAAAGGGGAGACAATGTTAGATGAGATCCATGAATTATGATAGTTGTCCTCCTAGAATTCTGCTAGGAGGTTCTGTTTTAGGTGTTTTTGGATATGAGGCAATCTCTGAGCATGTGTAAAATTGTTTCCTCACTACCACAAATGTGGCAGTTTGGATTCCGAGCCAGATCCCTTGATGATCTCTTTGCCTGTGTCCACAAGGCGCCTTTTTTGCTTTCCAGATGAATAGTTTGACCCTTTTTGGGATCTGTTGTTTCCAGATGTGTTTCCATTCCGCATTTTCTGAGTCCCACTATTGGTTGCATAGTCTATTGTATATTGAGCTTGATGTGAATCTGCCATTAGATGACCACCTCCATGTTATTATGTCTTTGCCATACTCTGGTCTGGGTGGGGGTATGGCTAGAATTTGTTGTAGGACTTGTTGAAGTAGCAATTCCTGTAGACTTTGAGTGTCCCATCTGCCTGTTTCTGTTACATAGTGGTTGATCTTTGCTTATTGATGGTCGACTGGTATGGGTTTTATGGTATGTTCTTGGAGGATAATATTTAATGGTAGCCATTTATCCTGCCAGAATGAGAATGTAGTGCCAGCTCTGAGCTCCCATTTGATTCTATCTTATATGATGTGCCAGACTTTGTGGAATTGTTTGCACAAATGAGAGTTTTTGTTTACTAGGAAGGTGTGAGGAATGTCTCTCATATTGTACTTTGACTTAAAGATCTCTGTCCACAATTTTTCTTCTCCTAAGGCCAAGTCCCAAGCCAGCTTTAGGAGAAGTGCCAAATTTTGTTCCTTGGCTTTGTGTATACCTAAACCTCCTCTTTTCTTGGGTTGTCAAATCACATCCCATTTGACCAGGGAGGTTTTCTTTTCAGAGTTGTTTGAGCCCCATAAGAATTTCCTGCATATCTTTTCCATTTCTTTACATGTAGTGTTAAAGAAATAAGTGGTGTGCATCAAATAAGTAGGAATTACTAATAGAATGGATCTACATAGAGTCAGTCTACCTACCATTGAGATTTTATGTGCATCACACTTCTGTGCCCGATTTTGAAGTTTCAAAAGAGTGTCTTTATAAAACACTGTGGTTATCCTACCATAAATGATTGGTGTGCCCAAGTATGTGCCTATCTGTGGAACTGCATTTATTTGTAAAATGTTTTCCAGTTCCTGAACTATGCATTGTGGTGTGTTCCTTGAAGTATGTAGAGAGGATTTTTCTCTGTTGATACTCTGACCTGAGTATGTGCAAAAATGAGATAGGACTTTATCAATAATCACTGCCTGCTGTGGTGTGGCCTTAGTAAAGATTAGTAAATCATCTGCAAATAAGAGATGAGACAATGGAACATTTTGTGTTCCAAAAGTGATGGGTTGCCAGTCCCCATCAGTTATGCTTTGATTAATAGCTTGTGACAACCTATTGATGCACATGATGAAAAGGTCAGGGGACAATGGATCACCCTGTCTAACCCTTTGATTGGGTTGGATGGAAGGTCCGGTTGTTCCTTCCTATACAATTTGAGTTGAGCTAGTGGATAATGTGCTGATGATTAACTTGCACAAAGTCTCTGGTAGTCTAATATCCTTGAGTGTGTCAGATATGAACTCCCACCTAGGTTGATCAAAAGCTTTGGCTAAATCTATTTTAATAGCCATGTATGATTGTTTTACTGGGTTGTTGTCCTTATGATGGAATGCTTTCTGTGCAGTTACTATACATTCTGTAATGGACCTTCCCTTGATAAATGCAGCTTGATTAGGTTGTATTATATCTGGGAGTATCCATTTTATTCGGTTTGCTAGGACTTTTGTCATTAATTTTGCACATGTATTGATGAGAGAAATGGGTCTGAAATGACTTACAGTGGATGGTTCCTTAATCTTTGGAATGAGGATTATCAGTTCTTTGTTTAGTGCTGGCTCCATTTGTGATGAAATGAACACCTGTTGAACAAAATTATAGAGAGAAGTGTTTACCCTGTGCCTATTATTTTGGTAAAAACCAGCTGTAAGTCCATTAGGACCTGTTGCTTTGTTAGGATTCATCTTAAATAGTGCATGATGCAATTCCTGTAATGTGACTCTCCTTGATAACAGTTCCTTTTGGTTGTAAGATAATGGTGGCCATTGGCCTGTTTTCTGATAATTCTGTATGTTAGGGTCCACATGACAGTCCTGGTATAGTTTACTGTAGAACATTGTAATTTCATTACTGATCTGCTTTTGGTCTGTTGACCAGTCCCCATTAGACAGTTTGAGAGTCTTGATTGCTTTGTGTTTCCTTCTCTGTTTATGCTTAGCATGGAAGTATGTGGTGTTCTTGTCCCCTTAGGAGAGCCAAATTGCTCTTTAATTTTGTACATGGAATTCCTCCTCTTGAGTGAGTAAAGTTTCTAATTCCAGCCTTAGCTTCTCTTCTAGCTTCTAAAGTCTGTGGTTTCCAGTCGTCGAGATGCATTTTTGGATGCCATCTAGTCTTGCTAAACAAAGCCTCTTTATTCGGTTTACATCTCCAAAGAAGTCATTCTTCCAAGTTGTAGCCTATTGCTGAAATGCTGTGATGGCCTCTTATAGTGGTATGTTAACATTTCACACCTCATAAAACCAATGTTTCCATTGGGGGTGGAATTCCCAAGCTGACCAATATCGAAATTTTGGTATTAATGGACTCTGTGCATTTGTGTACCTGATATTTATGTGTATAGGACTGTGGTCTGAGTTTATCCTTAGGATATGTTTGACTATGGAGTTGGTGGCCCAATTGATAAACTCATTGTTTGCTAATGCCCTGTCTAACCTGATAAAACATTTTTTGTTAGTCCAAGTAAATCTTGTCCCTGAGTATCCCATGTCGTTCATGTTTGTAAGAGTTATCTATCTTTGAAATCTTGGGCAGCCCTTGCAGCTCTGCCTCCCACTTTGTCCTCTAGTGAAGTTATTGCATTAAAATCTTGTACTACCAACCATGGTGATGTTATTATTCCTGCAAGGGAAGTTAGTTGGTTCCAAAGAGCCCTTCTCAAGTTTGAGTGAGGGCTACCATATATAGCAGATAATAAGAAGCTTGTGTCTTTTGGCAGTATCGTATTAAGGTGTATCATTTGCCAGGAGGTACTTATTACGTATATCAAGATTTTTTCATTCCAAAGTACCCATAGACCTCCTGCATAACCTACAGCTTCAACTTTATATGAGTTTAGAAATCCAATACGGTGAATGATGTTTTGGGCATTATGGCAACTTGTTCTTGGTTTGAGTATTATGAGAATGTCAATTCTGTACAGGCGAACCAGCTGTTTTATTGTGGAAATTCTTTTTTTATTGGAAATGCCTCTGTAATTCCATAAAAGTATGTTGTAATCCATTGATGGTGTTAAAGTTTTATGGTCTACCTATTAGAATCAGGCAGATCCTCTTCCCCTTTAAAGCTTGTATCTGTTATAGTGTCAGGGGGGTCATCTTCCTCAAAGTCCCTGTCCACATGGTCAGGTTGGTCCAGTAATTCCAGCTCCTCCATTAGTTTCAGCTTGTTTGATTTGTTTTACTTAGGCCTGCTTTTGACGTGTATTCCTTTGGCTGTTACAGATGGGGCTAAACTGGGATTGTGTAGCGAGTCTTGTGAATGGCCTTGTATGCCTTTTAATTTGTCTAGTGCTAGGTGTGGAATGATTGAAACTGTATGGCCCTGATCAGAAATGGTTGATTGGTCCAGTGCTGAGATGGTGAGGTTAGTTGTTTAACCAGGGGAAAGGAAAGAAACTACTTCCCTTTAATTTGAGTATATTTCATCAAAATATGATTTGTATTGGTAATTAAACTTGAATGTTTCCTTTTTATATTAACCAATTCTATAGTTCCACGCTTAAACACTAGGGTAACCTTGAAAGAACCACTGCAATGTGATTTAAGCTTTCCCAGAAGCAATTTGAATATTAAGTTAATTAGCAAAATTGTATCTCCTATCTTGAACTCCTTTTAAATATGAGAATCATGTCTTCTTTTAACTCTTTTCTTATAAAAATTGGCATTCTAATAGGCATAAAATCCTAAATCTTATAGTTCATTAAGTTGTATGTTCACACCAACTGTCTTCCAATTAAAAGTTAATGCCTTAATTGCCCATTATGCCCTATGCACCAACTCCACAGGTAAATGATAAGTTTTTTCATAGACACATAGAAAAGGTATTATACCAATAGGTTTCTTAAAGGTCCTTCATTAATTGCATTTAGCAATATGAAGATTTAATTCCCAATCCTTCCTAGAACCATTAAATGTCGTCTCTAAGATTCTCTTTAGCTCTTAATTAACAACCTACACTTGGCTACTTTTTCATATATGATAGGGTGTGGCCAATTGATGGTACACTATACATCATTAGCTAGAGTTTCCATTACTTTAGCCCATCTTGAAGCATAATCTACACTAACTAGTATGTATGTGTTCCCTAAGATATGATAGGTCCCATGAAATTCAATCCCAATACCTCAAATACTTTAATCTTGAAGATGTTAGAAAGGTGCATCTCATCTATCTTTGAAATTCTCCCTACTCTTTAACATTTATCACGTTACATTATGTACTCTATAATGTTTTTTATAAGTAGAATTATGAAAATGAGTTAGCATTTCTAACATATTCTCCTTAGGAACACATCTCCTAATTATTCCATTCACAAAAATTTTATACAACACTAGTTCATCCCATAAATAATGAGTACACTCTTATAAGTATCTCTTCTTTTGTTGATAAGACAAATCAAAAGGAAGGATATCGTCTATAACATAATCTACTATATTATCATAACATGTAACAAATAGGTGGTTTATCATTATAGAGGATTCATCAAGAAATTACTTATTGATTTCTTCACCTTGCTACATTCCCCTTTATTCAAGAAGTGATAGGTGATCAGCCACCAAAATTTTCTCTACCTTCTTGTTTCTAGTCTCTATGTCAAATTCTTATAGAAGTAGTGACTATTGGATAAGTCTTAGCTCAAAGAGTTATCTCAATGCTTCATGTTTTGTATAGATAATCACTTTAGACCACTAAAATATATAACTTAAACTTGTTACCTAGGAATACCATTGCTAATAACTCCTTTTTAGTAGTTTCATAATTTAATTGGCCTCTTGATAAACTCTTGCTTGCATTATATATAGCATGCAACCTTTTGTCTTTTTGTTGCCCTAACATATACTCTACTATTTGATCATTAGCATTGCACATAACTTTGAATGGTAAAGGTCAATCCTGTAACGTCAATATTGTTGTTGAAATAAGGGACTCCTTTATCATCATCTTCAAAAGATACATCTTTAACTAATAAATTAGTAAGAGGTCTAATAATAAGAGAAATTTCCTTAATAAGCCGGTGGTAGAATCCTATGTTCCCTAAAAAATGTATGCATGACTTTAACATTCTTTGGTATTGGAAAATTCTGAATGACCTTTTTTTGGCTCTATCAAATTCTATAATTTTTAATTTTGAAAATTAAAGAATAGTTCACTCATAAGCCATAAAGGCATAAAGAAGTAGCATTACAAGGAAGTAAGACATTACAAGTCAAATTAAGTATGATAAAGTGAATACAACAAGACTTATCTATTATCATGGGAAAAGCTAGAAGTTATAATCTTCATGTCTTATAGAGAATAGACTCAATTTTTCAAAGACTTGATGAGCTACTAAGGTTGCTCTAATCTAAAACTATATCCTTTGAGCTAATGCACGTCTGTCTGTTTTGTTCTTGTTGAATATCCTTTAAGTTAACTATGTGATGAAGGATGCCTTAAGCTTCAGAGAACCTTTCCAAACAATATTAAACCAGGAGATTAGAGGTATGATTAGTCTGAGGGCTTGATAGTTGTGCATTAGTGTGTATTTTTCTAAGTATTTAGCATCTGTTTCTTGCATAATAATTTATTATTGTTATATTTTAGGATTCACTTTTTATGTGTTCGTTTAGTGTGATTTTCATTATTGTTTTTTTATGTTTGATGCTAATTTAAGGTAAGAACTGATTATTTTGATGTAGGAATGGAGGTTGGTAATTTGGAGATTAAGCTAGAATCTGAAAGAGGAAAAGAGAAGAAGAAGCTTTCTAGTGCAAGAACCCACGATCGTGGGAATCATGCCAATTCCCACGATTGTGGGATGTTTAATCCGAGAACATATGTGGGGTTCAACTAATTTTTAGGCTTTTTGGACTGTATAAGATATAAAACCCCTATAGATGAAGGAGGACATGAACCCTTTGAGTAGAATAGCTTCCTTGAGTGAAAAATCCATATTTAGAGTCGTGAGGAAGGTGGAGATTCTAGGATCATCAATCACAATTGGGAAAATCGCACATCAACACTAAAATTTCTAGATTTTGGGAAAGAAGAGAAGGAGTTTTCTTTATTTAATTTTTTGTCATTTTTAGCTCTTCTAGTCATTGTAAGATGGAATATTTGAATGTTGGTGATGTTATAGACACCATGAGTGGCTGATTTGTTTTTTTAGGGATTATTTTTGAACTATCTTGTTAAATTCCTATCTTTTTGATTTGAATGAAAGATATCTTTGATGAATCTTGTTTACATTTATATCTTGCAATAGATCGAAAGAGTGAGTAAGGTAATCTATGTAGGATCGTACAACAAGAGTTGACATTCTATAGAACTACATTCATCATTTTAATATATTAGTTGAAAGAGAGATCTTGGCTAATTTAATTGATCACCCATAGGATAACTTAATAACTAGTTAAATTGGTGGAGTAGTGATTTGGCAGATTAAGAGATTGTTGAATAAACTTCATTTAATTTGATTAGGGACAATTAATTATACCTTGAGAGAGGGTATTTAATACATTTGAACATCTTAGTTAAGACATAATTCGATTAATAAAATAGGAGGGAGACAAGACAGGGAAAAGTGATCTCTAGTTGTTAAAATCTTAAATTCCAATTTTCTACATTTTAGTGCTATCAATTTTTCATTGTTAATCATTTAATTTTAATTTAATTTTTTAGTTTATTTCCATAAAATAATTTTAGTTCTTAAACAAAGTTTGATCTTAATTAAGTGGTGCCTAAGCATCAATTCTCATGGGATCGATATTTGCTTTTTAACTATAAGTCAGGACCTATATAGTTGAGGTTTTTGGGCATAAAAATAGTAGACTATTTTGCAATTCAACAAGTTTTTGGCACTGTTGCCAGGGATTGTTTATTTAGCATCTTGTTCGGTTTAGATTGCTTTGATTTAAGAGTTTTTGATACTTTTCCTTATGTATTTGCAGGTGCATGAACACTAGGAGCACACAAAGATTGACAGAATTTAGTGAAAAGAAGTTTTTTGATATTAAAAGACACGAAAGAGGTTTAAGGAGAGCGAAGCGTCGAAATCTTACACAAAGAGATATCGCTGAAGAAGGAAAGCAAGGAGGAGCTAAGAGAACATTGACGGACTTCATGAGGCCAGGATTTAGTCCTCAAGGAGTTATGAGGCCAGTAGTTCAAGCTAACAATTTCGAGATCAAGCCAGTACTCCTCAACATATTTCGGAATAGTGTGCAATTTTATGGGCTAACCAATGAAGATCCGAATACCCACATTGTTAATTTTTAGAGATTTGAAACTCTTTTTAGTTCAACAGAATGTCCGATGATGTAGTAAAGTTAAGATTATTTTCTTTCACTTTTAAAGATCGAGCGAAGATGTGGCACAATTAGCTTAATTTAGGGAATATCACTACTTGGGAGTAGCTAGCCTAAGCATTCCTCGCGAAGTACTTTCTGTTGACTAAGACCACGAGGATTATAAATGAGATCACAAATTTCTAATAGAGTGATGGGGAATCTCTCTATAAAGCCTGAGAGAGATTTAATGAATTACAAAGAAGCTATCCCTACCACAACCTTCCGAAGGAGTTCCTACTGTAGAACTTTTACAATGGTGTGAATCCGAGCATGAGAGGAACTATAGATGTAGTTGCTAGAGGTTTATTAATGAGGAAGACTATTGAAGCTGCTTATAACTTGTTTGAGGAGTTGGCGAGTAACAGTTGCATGTGGTCAAGCAAGAGGAGTAGACAGGGGCAGAAGGAGCAGCAAGGTATGATCCCTATTGACTCTGTTATTGCTTTGCAGGAAAAAATTACAGCTTTTATGAAACAGTTGAACAACATGCAAGAAGCATCTTCATCTACAGCTAAGGCGACACAAGTACAATGTGAGTTGTGTGGTAGAACAACTATGGCTTTTACGCCCTATGGCTTTTACACTTGGTGGTAGATCTACAAGGATCCAGACTTCGTTGGCATACATGGAATCTTTTTTCAATTTTATTGCCTTGAGTCATTTTTTCGCATCAACATCATTAATAGCCTGTGTATAAGTAATAGGATCTGTTACTTCTTAGTATGAGATGGCAATTATACCTTCTCATAGACCTAGATACTTGTCTGGTTGTCTCACAACCCTTCCACTACATTTAGGCACTACTTGACGTTGAGGATACTATATCAATTCAACTCTTAAATCCATTTCGACACCTTATTCAGTGGCTGCTGAATTTGATATCCAAGAATCAGATGAATCTGCCACATTTCTAGTTCCTAACAAACTTAGGAAACCTTTATCTTGTTTGCTTTTGAGGGTCTTAAGATAGACCGCGCAGTTCCTCTTCCCATTGCCCTTCTCATTATAGTAGAAACACTTTCCCTTGGTTTCGTCTTTTGCCTTATTTTTCATAAGTTAGGCCTTGACCCCTATTTAGGTCTTCCTTTTCTTTGCATCCCTTCTTCTTTTGCTTGCCCTTACCATTGGGGTTAGAAGAAGATGCCATATCGGCCTAATATTTAATATCTACTCCGTGTTCTAAAGGGTATTCATCAACTCACTCAAGGTGTAATCCTTAGTATTGAGCTCATAGTCTAACTTAAACTGCTAAAAAGAAGAATTTAAGCTGTTGATGGCCATGATCATCTGTATTTTTGCATCCATTTCCACCCTAAGCAACTCATCCTTAGTAACTGTAAAGATTACCTTAAGCATATAATCTCGCACCGGTTCACTAGGATTTTGTCTGAGATTGTGAAAGGTTTGGATAACTTTCACCCTTGCAGACCTAGTCCTCATCTCAAACATCTCATATAGGTGAGAGACCATTAAAAGGGCATTTTGCATGCCTGCAAGTTGCTTCTGCAACATTGCACTGACAGAAGCTTGAATATAGCATTTTGTAGGTTTATCAGTATTCCGCCATCGCTCATGTTGTTGGACTTGCTCAGGAGTTAAATTGTCACTCGGAAGTGTAGGCTCATTGTCCATTAATACCCATAAAATCCGTTCATATTAGAGAATGATGTCGAGGTTATGCCTCCATTCATTAAATTTCTCTCCATTTTGTAATTTGTTACCAGTTAAGAGCATTGTGAGTGTATTCATATTGTGGTAATTATGACTGAAAATATAAATTATTAAAGAATGAGCATACTAGTCAAAAATATTGGAACATTGTACAAAATCATGATGCATGTATGCATGATGATAGATTTAACAAAATGTAAAAAAAATTGTCTTTATATGACGGTTATTTTTCTTATCTATAACAGACTAAGTGATGGTGGGCCATTTTATCCATTAAAAGAAAAACTGAAAACCTCCTACTCAAAAATTTACCAATCATCTTCATGCCTAACTCTTTAAGAAGCGCTATAATTTGGTCCATGCATTTATCAATAGAACAACGGTGGCAGGTTATTGACAAACCATGTTGAGTGTGCAACCATTTGATTCATCCACTAAAGGTAATTGGAAACCATGTCTCGATGGGAGGTCACATTTGCTACCAATAAGTAGACTTATCCTTTTGTAGACCCAAACTATGTAAGATCTATGATTCATGTCCTCCGGTGGGGAGTAACATTTCACCATATGCAAATGGACCATCGCATGGAGACCATGGATTCTCACACGAGCATCCTCTCCCACTCAATCTTTTGCGGTCTTTAAGTTTTAATTAATGCCATCTTATCTAGATGCAATTTGTTAACCATCTTATATTGTTTCATTATATATCTTGAATGCATGGCAAAGCCTTTTCTAAATGGCATACAATTATATAATATCACATATTATTTCCATCCATTCATCCTTCATCACATGAATTAAATAGCTACTTTTGGTTGTATATCCTAGAGAAATAAAAGAAATTGGACTTGGATCTTCACTCACACGACCCGACCCGTTCGGTAAAAATGAGTTAATGGCATTTAAAAAAACTGATTTGTAAATAGTAAAATAAAAATTCCAGCACTTGAAAAAATCAAGAATTAACAAAATTTAATCAAAATAAAAACTGCCATTAACACAAAATAAAAAACGAAAACATTTACCTTCTTTTCTTTGATCCATGGTTGCTCCGCCTTCAAAATTGCAGAATTTTGTGAATAGAAAAAATAAGACAAGGAGGAAACAAGACGATAATGTTGGATTGGAAAAAGAAAGCATGCTATATTTGGAGAAACGGTAGATTTCAAAACTTTTAAGAAATCATTTTTCCAGCGGAAGCA
>JAOTAY010018864.1:0-14326 GCA_025629805.1 Erythroxylum baracoense
AGAGAGAGATCATCGAGAGATAGAGGAAGAGAAGAAGGAAGAGAGAAGAGGAGAAGAAGCTAACTCGAAGTACTTCCTGGATTAGGAGGTTTCCTAACTTCACTGCCCTTATCATCCATTTTAGATTGTATTTTCTACTATTTTTAGTTTTATTATTATATAAAATTGGATAAAACAGTTGATGATAGGATTTAGAATGTCGAGGATGTTCTAAACTCACCTTCGAAATTTTATTATTGAATTAATGAGAATTTGATTGTCTATGTGATTATTGGATATTGTTATAGTTTGATTATGCTATTGCATAATTTGATAATAAGTTGAGAGGGTGAATCGAATGAAAAATGATTAAATTGGATTAACGAGAGATAGGTGATTTAATATAAACCAAAATTGAATCAAATCGATAATTTGTATGAAGAGAGATCTTACATAGGTTTCTGATAGTTTATTAGAGAACTTCAGAACTAATTAGGGTATTGGATAGGTTGTGAATTAAGAGATTGCAACCTCTATAATCTGATTAGGGTTTATGGTTAGGGTTAATGGTTATTCATAGTTGTGATTTGCATTATATTTTAGGGTTTAATTTGTGATGTATTTAATGTTAATTTGAGTGTTGAGAGTGTGTTTAGGTTTTAATTGTGTGATTTTATATGTTTAAGTGTTTTTTATGGGTTAGTATGAGTCGTTGAACATAAATGGTATGTTTTGAGGTACCTTGATGTGTTTGTTAGTGTTTCAAGGTAAACAAAGAAGAACAGAGAAGTTTCGAAGAGTTTCGGGCCAAAACCACGGCCTACAATCGTGGCTTCGTGACAGAAATAGGCGAGCCAATAGGACCCAGGCCACAATCCTGCACTTTGGGCCACAGTCGTGACAGAGAGGGTTAGGTGTTGGCCATGACCTTGGCCCTACGTCAGGCAGACATGAAAATAGCTGAAGATGTCAAGTTTCACAGGACTTTTTAGACCGTTTTGACCTCGAATAATCCCTAAGGCTTCTAAGTTATAAATAGATCATCAAATAACAAAAGAGCAAACTTTTTGCATCAGTCAATTCCGAAACCCTAGAGAGCATACTGAGAGATTTGAGGAAGGAGACGAAGGAAGAGAGACGCGGAGAAGAAGCTTGACGTGAAGTACTTCCTGGAACAAGTAGTTTCCTATCGTCGCTGCCTCCACTAATTCATTCCAATAATATTTTTCAATTTAATTTCAATTTTATTGATGTATATAATTGGGATAGTCGTTGGGAGTCGAATGTTGATGTTTGTCTAAACTCACCTTCAGAATTTTGACCTTTGATATTAATGGAGTTTGATTTGTTGCGTTTTTATTGAGTTATTCGTGATTCAAGTTTTGTTCTTAATAATTCGATAATAAACTGAGAGGCTGAATTAAGTAAAAATCATCAAATTGGGCTATCGAGAGTTAGGTAATTTGATAGATAAGAATTGAATCAAACCAGTAAAATCATGTAATGAGAGATCAAGCACAGATTTCCTATAGGTTATTAGACAAATTCATAGCTAATTTAGGTTTTGAGTAAATTGGAAATCGAGATATTACAATTCCATAATCTAAATTAAGGATTATTAATTAGGGTTAAAGATTATAACTCGAGAGAGAGTAATTCACCCTAGGACCATCTAAACCCGGTAATTCGATAATTTCATAATCGATTAGATTTTCATTAAGGTCGGATAAAACCCCCTTTCTGTCAATTGGTAGTTTCTAGGTTGATTCTTGATTGGGTTGTGAAAAATTGCTATCTTGTTTATATTTTATGAAATTAATTCTTGAAATTGATTGTTCGATTGAATAATTTCTGCATTAATTATTTATTTTGATTTATTACGAATTTTAGTTAAGCCTTATATTTTAGGATTAGATTAACCCTCCTCATGGGAACGATACCTTAGGTACTACGCGAACAACCCGTGTGCTTGCAGAAATATCGTGGTTATAAATATTAAAACTTAACATACGTAAAACGCTTCGATCAGTTATAACTCGAGAGAGAGTAATTAACCCTAGGATAGTCTAGAATCAACAATCTACTATTTCATAATTAGTTAGGTTAGCGTTAAGGATAGGTAAAATTCCTTTCTCTTAATAATAATTTCCTTCGATTGATTCTTGGGTGTGTTGCAAATTTCTTAATAACTAGTATTTTCGTGTTTTATTCTTAATTTGATTGATTGAATTAAATTCTTGTATTAGTTTCGTTACGTCTTGAATTTTTTTTATTTTTTTCTGACCTTATATTTTACGATTAGATTTGTTCCCTCTTTGTGGGATCGACACTTTTCGTACTATGCTAACGAATCGTGCACTTGCAGATTATCGAGGGTTAATAATTAAAACTCACATACAACCAAACCACAATTAAGATATATGCAATCATAATCCACAAAGAGACATATCCTGATGCTAATAACCAGGAAATCACAACCCATAATCGTATGAGGGAGACGTTAACCTAAGTATTGTATCTTGCCAAAATTGCCTTACATCTTGCTGGAATTGTTGAGTATTCTATTGAATTTGAATATTGTTAACAGCCATAACATTAAGTAATTCTTGTATGATCACTCCATAATTATTGGATTGAGAATATGAGTTATAGGAAAAACTACTTCCTTCCATGTATATATATATTATACTAAAAACTAAACAAAAAGTGAAAAGATAAGAAATAATTGAAAAGAAACTATTCATAAACAAATATGTATACAACACCAATTGAAATTAAAATAAAAATAAAACACCACACTCCTCAACAACGCGTCAAAATTGGTAGCATGTCATAACACTACATAAAATAACTAGACTTATAACTATAGCTAGTGATAAGTCTAGATCGATCCCACATAGAATGTGTGTAAAGCTTTTCAAATGAAAATAATTGGTGTTTAGGTTAAGTGGTTTATTTGTTTATTGAATAAGAAGATAAAATGAAACTAAAATCGTGAAAAAAATTAAAGAAAATATTAAAAAATGATGAATTAGTTAGGGACCTAGTCACCGGTTCAATCTCGACCTACATACAATTAAACGAAATTCATTGAGCTGTTATTCTCATACCTCTCCTAGCAACTAATAATCATAGGTTAATAATAAGCTCTATCAACCCTAGTTTTCCCTTAGGTTATGTTCAACTAAAATAAGATCTTTAATTGAACCTAGCTATCGAATAACCTAGAACAAGCTCTCTAAATTTAATTGGACAATCGCATTATAAGTTAGGAAAACAGATTAATCAAGGCAACAACCATATAAGCTTGGGTCATTTAACCTAGGTTAGGTTATCCCTAATGATTTAAAACCATTAGTAGCTACAAACGAATCTCAACATAACAGTTACAGATTATATTGAAGATTCTAGCAATGAGTTTGTAATAAAATAATCTAATAGAACATTAAGATTATCTTTACAAAATACCCAAACAATAATCATAGGATATCATAATCAATTTCTAAGAGAGAAAGAACAACAAACATAATGAGAGATATGCTTATTCGGGTTCTTCAGCATTGATATCACCTCTGAATCGATGTCAGGAAACTTAGACCTCCATGGGTCTCCAAAAGATGAGAGCTTGTGCCCTTCTCTTTTTCAAAAAATGAGACCTCCACTCCTCAAAATGATTCAAAAAATGATTCCTTACATTTCTATCGTCAAAACATTCCTTTTATACCAAAAATTAGGTTTTTGGGTGAGGTAGCAAAATGTCACGGGTGTGACTTAGAGTATCACGATTGTGAACGGGCTCATTGAGGCTCACAGCTATAAGCCTCCTTGTCATGGGTGTGACCATCACAACCCATGTCACGCCCATGAAAAATAGTGTGAGATATATGTCCGTGAGTGATGAGTCACTCTTCATGCTTAATGTTTGGAAATTATACTCTTCATCTTATGCAGTTCTTTGTCTCCTCTTTGTTCTAATCCTTCTTCTTCTTACTCCATGAAGATAATTGAGTGTGAATCTTAGTAAGACAACTCAACGAATGTGCTTTCAACTCCCTTTAGCCATTATGTTTCTGAATTGTACTTAAAACAAAAAATGAACTAAAGTGAATGTATTAAGCATTTCATAGCATTAATCACTAAGTGTTATGGAATAAATGTATAATCAATTAAGCACATACAAAAGTACTTATCCAAAAATGCATGCACCAACTGTTCCTAAGTTTTGATGTTTATAGGGCTTAAAGAATGATACCATGCCTTAGCTCTATCCTTTAATGTCAAGGGAAAGAGCCTCATCCTATCGGAATCTTCCGACATTCCATGATATTGAAAGGTATCATATATTTCCATAAAATTCACTAAATGAGCTTTAGGATCCTTATTAAACCTGTAAAACTACACATTAGTTTGCAGCATATTTAGCAAAGTTAGCTTAATCTCAAATGAAGCTGCTTGCACCATTAGTTAAGTGATGCTTTAGTTTGCAGCATTGAACCCCAGTCTCAAGAAATTCATGAGGGTTCACTACTGGTCTCTTTGATTGACTCGTTGATTGAATTCTTAATTAAATTCTTTCTCCATTGTTTCTTCATTCTCTTCTTGGCATCTTGCTTTCTGAATTGCTCATTCTAATTAGGTGTTTGAAATGCTAAGGTTTCAGTTATCCTGCTTGAGCTTCGAGTAACTCTTGTGTTCTTGCAATCACAAGGACACAAGGGAGGTGAAAATTTCCTTAGAGAAAATGAAACTAAATAATCCTAACTAATTCCCGGTAATGACACCAAAAACTTGTTGAGCAAGTTTTACTTATATAAAACCCTCAATATTTCTCAAGCATACAAGTCATAACTTATAGTAATTAAAATGTCGATCCCTTGAGGAATTAGTAAAACTAATTGAATCTTAACTTGCCTAAAGTTATAAAAAATGTGAAATAAAACTAAACAGAAAATTAAGCAATTGATTATGAGTTGATTGAAATTAAAAGTATGAAATTAATCCAAGTAAATCATGATAAAGAAATAACCACTTAATAAATTAGATATCAAAATAAGAAAAGATCAAACAATTACGAGAAGATACGATTCATTTTATCTTCATTTTACTACCTTAATCACTTTTGATTTAATCGGTATCGATCTTAGAATTCCAAAGGGTTAACTATTCTTTCTCAAGATCAATCATCAACCCTAATTAATAAACCGTAATTGATTCCAAAATTTTGATTTTCTAATTTCTCAATTAAGAAAAACATCCTTCGTCTTTAATTAGTTCTTAAGCGTTATATTAGACAATCGAGTCCTCACACAATATCTCTCTTCGTATAATTATTGATTTGATATTTATATGATCTATTAGGTTGTTAATTCTCATTAAACAACCTAATCATGCTACTATTGATTCAGTCTCCCAATTTATTATCGAAGTATGCAAAAACTATAAATATCATATCACCCTAACATCAAAACCAAATAAGTCACAAATGATTCAAGAATCAATCCCAAAATGAAATTAAAACATCATTAACAACATGTTCAACATCCTCAAACCCAAGTCATACATTAAGATGAAGTAAATAAATAAGAGGAAATAGAAAATAACTTGAAATGGCTGGGTTGGTTAGATAGTAGCTGTAGAAGTTCCTCTCCTCTTCTCTCCTTCTTTCGTTTCCTTATGTTCTTTCTTAAAATGGAAAATGGAGGCTAGGTCTAATTACGGTCATTTAATGTTCTTATATAGTTCTTGGGCCATTTAGGGTAAAAACTAGGTTTTAACCAATTCAAAATGTACAAAATGGCCCTCCAAATATCAAAATAGAAGGAGATCTTTGTGTCTGGCGGGCACGTGTCATGATCACGATCTTGGTAAAAATTGCCTTCTGTCATGATTGTGACCTGTTGTGATTCTCTTTTGTCATGATCGTGATCTTGGGCAAATATCTTTTGTCACTACCGTGACAAAGATGTCACGATCGTCACGTTGTCTTTTTGTCCAAGCTTTCTCCAACTTCCTTCAATGTTCTTCATATGAGTTTATACACTAACAAACATATCAAAATACCTTAAGCACATAAAATTAAAGTCTAATATCATGCTTTAAACCACATAACACTAAAAATTATAAACACACACTCATATTGATATGATTCTAAACTTAAACATGCACAAATCATCTAATCAACACCTAAAAACACATTAAAACACCTTCCAAAACATAATGTAAACGACAAGCATAAGATTTCAAGCACAAACATCATAACCAAGGAAACCAAATATGGATGAGATGATATTGGAATTTATTCAAGATTCAAAGGCAAAAAAAGCATCTATGTGAAACTTGGAGATAAAATTTGACTAGCTGGCCAAATTTGTAGCTGAGAGACCTAAAGGGAATTTGCTGAGCACAACTAAAACAAATCCGAGGGAAAGGATAATCGCAATCATCTGGTCTAGTACGAAGACGTTTTGTAAGGAAGAAGTTAAAGAGATGACTATTGAGGGTTATTCTGAAGCAATTATTGAACCTACTCTGAAGCAAGATAAGGAATCTCAATCTTTTATTTTAAACCCTGTGCAAACTAAGAGAACAAAATTGGAAGATGAGTTAGATTATATCATTGGTCTAATGAAGAAACTCAGAGAAGAGTATCCTTATGATAAACTCCTTCTGTATAGACTAAAGAGTTCAAATTAATTGGAAGAGATATCATCAAATAGAGAGGAACCCAAGAAGTTGGAGAAGGAAGAGTCAAGCAAAGAGAGCTCTAGTGAAGTGGCAACACTACGTCAGAAGCAAGTTGACCTAAAGAATTTTATATTCCTAGTACTATTGGTGCAACATCCCACTACCATAGAGTATATAACCAAACATCCAGAGGATATTCAAGCACATATCCTATGACAATGGTATGTTAGAACAAACATAATCTCTTAAACGACATCATAAGGAATACACAATACTTAAAATCCTCAACTCTTCCTTTCATTCATTCATAAAAGTTTACATTGTAGTCATGAAAACCAATATTTACATTACCAAACATATGAAAGTTTGCAACCTTTATACACAAATTCTAAATGATATAGATAAATTACAATTCGTCAAATGCCAGCTGATAGACCTTTGAGCCATATCTTAGTTTAAAATGTGCTTCTAGAGAATCTTAGAAATTTAGGTCTCTTGTCTTGTACCTGAAAAGCCACGTTGCACTTTTTGATGAGTTTTACGAACTCAATGAGTGAACTATCATTGATGATCCCACTTTAGTCAAAAATAGAATATCACACAACTAACCAATTTCACAATATTTTCTATCACAATAAGACATAATAAATGCCACAAACTTTACATACGTTCTTTCAGAACATGTATAACCCAATCAATCACATTATCATGGCATATCACTTTAACATCACAATTTTAGAAAAGGTTTCATAAGCATATATTTCATAATCATAAGTATACAAAAGCAAATGCATATTAGACTCCATATTCGTTATTATTTGTTATGACCGGGTGCCTTTCAAATATAGATCCAAATACAGACACTGGCCTATTGGGCTCAGTCAGATACAAAAATCACGGAGCACAGCTCTACGTGCAGAATTTTGAGCTTAAAGCTCTTTTACACTGGCTACTTTGATCATAACGCCATTGTCTGAACATGCATTTTATGAAATGCATCAAATAAAAAAATATGCCACGAATCGCATTCACTTATGATGCACAGATAGAATCTTATATTCATCGGACCTCAGTCCGGCATTTAACTTTAGTTAAGTATTCAGAAATCATTCAGAATTAAATTACAAATAGGTTCATTCAAATTTTAGGTGCAAATAGAACACTTCTAATACATTTCCGAATATCAAACTCCTTAGACCGTTAAAGTCTAGAATTTACATACAAATCATAAACAATTCAATAATTAGAAGTTAATCAGAATAAATCAATCCTAGGAAGATCATCTAGGTTGGCTTATAAATGCTCCCTTTAGCTTATTGCTTTGAAGTCACGGCAATGTCTAGAAGCATTCGCTAAACATGCTCCTCTATATTCAATCACATACATTTATATGTCACTCATGTGCATTTTCATAAAAATTATCAATCATAAGTACATTTATGTATGTGTCATGTATTATGCATGTTCAATGACAAATTCTCGGGTATGTTTCTTTAATACACTAATAATAAATTTACAGCACCTTCCAAGCATTCTTTACTCTAATATACACTTTACTCACCTTAATCCTTTCATTCAACATTAACTAAATTCATTTAAGAACTCATTTAAACCTTAATTCCTCACATGGAAACATCCTAGCATTAGTTGGTTCAAACTTCACTAAAAAGGCAACTTTTTTTCTCCAAAGGTCTAGCCACGATCGTGGTGTCCCTGTCATGATCATGACAGAAACATTTTCTAGCCAACCATGATCATGACAGAAACATTTTTTTGTTATGCCATGATCATGCTGAGGTCACGATCATGCCCTGCATTATTCTTCATTCATCCACACAAATTAAACACTTATACACCTCAATTCCATTCCAAACTTTCCAGAATTCTTTCTCACAAACACAACATCATTTTATACTAATTCAAATACCAATTTGATTGCATTCCTTTATCAAATTCTAATCAATTATGAAATATCTTCAACTACATATACCATTCATGAAATCCATAGCATCACTTTCATAACATCAAGCAATTTATTCACTAGGTATGTCCTCATTTTAAGCCCAAATTAAGTTTAAAAGCATCATAATTATACACTTGATCCTTAATAGGTTCAACCCTTGAATAATCAAAACTTTTCCATGAAAAATCACTGCCCACGATTGTGACAAAAACTGATCTCCCATTTATCCTGCAGTTTTTCTAGTTTTTCTCAAGATAGATTTTTAGGTCAGTTTTGTACGACCTTTATGACCTAAAAATGAGGTTTATAGGTAATACCTTCTTCTAATCAAATGTTCCCCTGTGTCTTAAGTGTCTAATGACATCAAATACATGTATTTTAGTTGAGTATCGTGTAAGTTTTAATTAAAATTATACTGATTATTCTCATACCTCGATAGAACACAATTCTCAACTTCAATCCAAATTTCAAGACTATTAAAGACAGATTTCAAATTCTCTTCCTTCATGAAAACTGTAGCCATATGTTTCTAGTTTATGCTAAATTAAAATCCATCCAATATGGATATTCACAGATCAAGTTATGTCCAAAATACAGATGTATGTTCAGTAAAACACTGCATATAACATACTCCAACACAATTCATTACCAAGGTTCTATCATTTCTCTAGTTGATGATTCAGTTAAACCTAATTGTTTTCAGTTTAGAATTCTCTTATTACAATTCACAATTTCATGAATAATCACAGCTCAAAATAGAGCCTAATTCATACTTTTTTATATTACAATTTCTACATTTCCCTACTCTTCATTTAACTCCAATCATCACAATCTTTCATCTTGTAAATCATATCACCAAATTTGCTTCTTCCTTCACCACCCACACATGCATCCACACCATTCACGCATGCATCAATCCACAAGCATAAAAATATATACCATTCATGGATGCATCCATTTACAAACATTAAAACCTCATCAAAATGTCATTTGCACTACCACAAAACTTAAAGCATAACTTACTTGATTTATACTTCAAATCCTATAGCAAAATTCCAGGAATGGGGGGAGCGAAATGAGAGATCTTGGTGGATGAAGCAAAGACAAGAATAGAGAAACAATTGAAAACCTCAAATGGCTAAAGACTTTGCAAGATATATCGTTGATGAATTAATCAAAAGCTAAACACAAGAGTTAGCATGCATGGTATTTCGATGATGGAAGGACAAGGAGAGGGTTTTGGTGGTGAGTGATTTTTGGTGATGAACAACAAAGGAGGATCTTCCTTACCCAAAAACATAACTTAGGTGTCTCATTTGAGTCTTGTCACATATCTCCAATGTATGTGTTACATTTGTCCACTAGATCCTACCATTTGTCTCTTAGTCATTTATCCACTTGTCATACCTTAATAGGACCATTTGTCAATCCATAATTAGTCTATTTGTCCTTCATCTAAGTTACCAAATGTCACACTTCCATTTGTCTCATATTTCTATATTTTTCTAGTATAAAATACCCCAACTCTTTCGATAAATTTCCAAAATATCTGAAATGTCACCAAAAATAAGAAAATAATTCTAATTCACACCAATTCAATTTTCAAAACAATTGATCCACAATTCACATTTTAATCACATTAAAAATCATTTATACCCAAAAAATGTCAATGAATGCATGTATAATTATTTTAATGAGTGACAACATTATTCACGTATATGTGAATGCCATATGATGCATAAATGCACTTTTAAATCTCAACAATCTTTAATGTATAATATCTTAGGGTTCTAACCTTGATCATAGGATAATGGGATGTTACAATTGGTAGTTTTAAATTTGATAAGGCTTTTGCGGACTTAAAAGCTATAGTTAATTTGATGCCTTATTCTTTAAACAAGAATATGGAACTAGGTGAACTAACACTAACCAGGATGTGTGTGTAAATGGATGATAGATCACTCCATCATCCTAAAGGCATAATTAAGGATATGTTGATTAAAGTGATAAGTTCACCTTTCCTACTAATTTCACCATCTTGGACATAGACGAGGATATAGAAATACCTATTATCCTGGAACGACATTTTTAGCTACCGCTATGTCTCTTATAGATGTCGATGGATGAGAGTTAACTCTGAGAGTAGGGGATGAGGGTTTCCTTTAAAGTGACTGATGGTAAAAGAAATCTCTTTAAATTTGTGGAAGCTATTAAAATAAAAGGATCTTATAAAAAAGTTAAGCAGAGTTATACTCATAAGGACCCTTCCTAAAAGCCACAAATTCAAAAGAAATCAAAAGAAGAAGACGAGGAAGAAAGGTGGTAGAAAGTACGGTTAGGTAGCTTATTTATAGGTTATGAAACCTATATTTATGCTACAATCACATGAATTATCTGAACCACCATAGGGAAAAGAAGTACATCTAGCTAACAACGGTAAACGAAATGCTGCATGGGAGGCAACTCATGATTTTGAATTTATTTTTTAATCTTTTGTTTTAACTTAGGTTTTTAATTTTGGTTTTTGCGTGTTTTTTGATACAAGTCAATCATCTTAGAGAAATTGAGCATAATTGTGATTTAGGGATAGTTTGTTACGTGTTCTATTGATTACATTCAAGTATCTTTAAGTTACTATTAAACTTGAAGTTGCATAACTCATAAAACACATTATAATTTTTCTACACGTTCAGTTGCATGGAGAGGGTGCCTATATGTCATGAGCATGAACACTACAAAAAATAACTAGACCTACAACTATAGTAGTGGTGAGTCTAGGTTGATCCTACAGAGAGTGTGTGTAAAGATTTTGAAATGAAATCATTCAGTGTTTAAGTTTATGGAGTTGGGGGTTTTGGTTGGTTATCGACTAAGAAAATAAAGTGAAACTAAACTAGTGAAGAAAAATTAAAAAAACATTTTAAAATGATGAATTTATTAGGGATTCGGTCATCGGTTAAATCTCATTCGACACTCAATTAAACATAATTCATTAAATTGTTATCCTTATACCTCTCCTAGCAACTATTAATTGTAGGTTAACAACAAGCTCTGTTAACCCTGGTTTTCCCTTAGCTTGTGTTTAATTAAGAAGAGCTCGTTAATTAAACCTAGTTATCGAACAACCTAGAACAAACTCTCTAGATTTAATTAGACGGCCACATTATGAGTTAGGAAAACAGATTAATCAAGGCAACAATCACACAAGCTTGGGTTATTTAACCTAGGCTATATTATCCCTAATGATTAGTTACCATAAATGATTAAAAACAACGATTATGTATTGTACTTGATTCTAGCAATGAGTTCATATATAAAAACAATCAAATAAAGCATTCAATCATTTTTACACAATACCTAATTCAACAAACACATGATAACATAATCAATTCCTAAAAGAGAAAGAACAATGAAAGAAATGGTTAACTGAGCTCTTCAACGTCGATGTCACCTCCAAACCGGTGTCAGGAGGTATAACTCTCTAAAGAAATGGAGCATTACCTTTTCTTCTCTTCAAAACTGAGAGCTCACACTGTTAAAATGCTTCTCCCAAACAAAACATATTATCTGTCATCGTATAATGTTATTTTTATTGTAAAAACTTAGGGTTCGGATGAGCTGGCCAAGTGTTATGTGTGTGAGCGATGTCTCATGCCCATGACAATTTGGTTGCATGGCTATGAGTTCATGCCCCAATGCCTCACATGTTCTTCATTTTTATGCTTTATCTTGTCTTTTCTTCTTTTAATCTTCTTCTTCTTGCTCTCTAACGACAAGTGAATGTGAATCTCAATAAGACAGTTCAAATATAATGCTTTCAACTCACTTTAGCTCCCTTGCTTCTGAATTGTACCTAAAACCAAATATAAAGTAAAGTGAATGTCTTAAGCATTTCACAACATTAATCACGAAATGTTTTGGAATAAATGTATAATCAATTAAGCATATATCAATTTTCACCATACCTAGCTTTTGATCGTCCTTGGGCAACACATCAATTTTAAAGTCACAAACCTAAAACATTTACTCATTTCCCATATTTTCCAAGAATAAAGAGTCATAAGTAAAGATGAATAACGTTCAAAAACAATAGCAAGAACTCAACATTGAACGCTTCTACTCATGGTCAATCAACAATCGTCACCTTTAGAAACTGAGCAATCTAGAGGTAGACTTGGAAAACGTGTTTAAATAGGATAGATTCACAGGTACACTCAAATACTATTCGTGATCATGATATTCCATAACTTTTCAAATGATTTCATTTCTTCACCACTAAGGTTCACATGCGTAATCATGAATCAAAGGATCTTTTAGGGTCATAATGTGGGCAAAGGTAAGGTGAGATGTATTTGAAAGTGTAGTGTAAAACTCATCAAAGCTAGTAAAACAAGAAAAACACTAAATATAGCATCAAGTGCAAAAATCAACATTCATTTAAAATTTTGTACATCAACTATGATGAATGCAAAAACTATGTTTCCTAGCTCAAATTCAAGCTCTCACACTGCAAACCATATCAAGCATATACCACTCATAAAAGTTGATCATAAACAAGACTTTGTAACCATAAGAATGACCCTTAAGAACCACATCTCCATCATTCACATTATACTTAAGTAACGCTTTCATTACAACTTTAAGAGGAAAGAATAATAATGAGTAACTTAGCAAAACACATGCATTTCCTCCTTGATAATTTTATTTAAACATTTTTTCTTTTTTGTTTTACTTTTCTTTTTCTCTTTATTTTTTATTTAAAATTTTAAAGAAGCTACATTAACCTTAGAACCATTGACAAGACATAAAAAGATAGACAACCCATATATATGTACACCTCTACACTTATACTTTTTGGCATCCACAATTATCAACAATTAACAAATGGGTTTAAGGTTGTAGGGTTGTTACATCGTCGACCTGCATGTGTAAGAATTAAGTAAATGTAATGGAGTAGTCACGAGGGTAACAAGTTAAGTCACCCTTGTGAGGGCATTTGTCACAATGGTTCTATACTCATGCTATAAATGGAAAAGGAATGAGAAGCTGGGGGGTGAATAGAAAAGGTTAGAGACACACTCATTCGGGAGGCACAAAAAGATAGGGACAAAGAAGTCGGAGAAAAGAAAAAGGAAACAAAGACCAGTCGACTGAGGGGAAGAAGAGAGAAACATAGTAGAGAGGGGAAGGCAGTGCGAGCATCTGGGTGAGAAGAAGCTGAAGCATAAGGTGAAAGCAAATGCAGGAAGCTTAAGAGGGGCAGGAGAACATCACCTTCACACTCACTCGATCCTTGTCTATTTATTCTATTCATTTATTGCTCTGTTTCTTGTTTATTTACTGAACTTATTACTTTGTTAGCTTAACCGACTATTACTTTGTCATCTTTTCATAGTTCATCTTTAGTATTCTTTCTGTTTATCACTTTTGCATTTTTTCGGTTGACAGTAACATGTAATTGAAGTGTATAGAGATGATGTTAGTGCCCGAAAATTTTTTATTTATTTTATTAAACATGATTTGAATAAAATTTGTGATCTTGCTAGATAAATCATTTTATTTGGAGTTTAATTAACATGTCAATGTTAGGAGGATTTATTGCTTGGATTGGTGGAATTAGAAATATTAAATGGAGAAATTAAGATTAAGTTAGAGTATAGCATGGTGTAAGTTGAATTGAAGAAGTAAGAATGTATAAGG
>JAOTAY010019000.1:0-14312 GCA_025629805.1 Erythroxylum baracoense
GAGTTGACTTTAGGAAAATTGCATATTGGTCCTTCTTCTTCCTTTAATTCCCACATTGGCCTATAATCTTATCAATTTTTTAATTCTTCTATGTCTTAATTTTCTAATAGAATAAATTTCATACAATTTCGTTAATTATTTTGGGAGTTATACTAAAAAACTATAGGCTATTCAAAAGTAGGGACAACAACCATTAGTCAACTTCAAGCCAAAATTAATCTTAGATGCAAAATCAAAATTTGGTTCCTTCATAAAAGTTTTAGATCTATGTATCTTGTTTAATTTAAAGTTTAAATTATCCAATTTTAAGCACTAAAGACTAAGATATGGCCAAATTATAGAAGTCTATTAACAGGAACCTATCCATCCAATGAGGTACCTATTCCAAATCAGCTAACTTCGGCTTTATCATGTAAGAGAGACACGAAAACACATCCAATTTTAACCAAAAATATCTTATAAGCAAATAAGACACTTCCTTTACCAATTCCCCTCACACCACATTCATAATCCAAGCAAACATATCAAAATTTCCATACATATTTCACATCTAAGTACGTGTGCCCATGCCAACAAGAACAAATTACCCATTTACCCATGTCTTTTACATTAAGTATCATTATGTCTCTTACTACACTTAGATGCGCTCAATTCGTTATATTCACTTCTTAATATATCCTAGACATGCTATAGTACTTCTAGGGTATATATTGGGGCCTTACACTGCTTCTCATTCTTCTCTTGGAACTCCTCAAATGATTCATCCATAATCTACTGTCACATGTTGTATTTATAGTCAAAATTAGGTTCTTGGGTGCTAAGTGTCAAAGTCAAGAGCGTGTATGGTTGAGTTATAGCTGTTATTGGCTTCATTGTAGCTCATGATTATGAGAAAATGTTGCATAGTCATAGGAATGACAATGATGGTCACGACCATGACAAAATTTTTCTGCAACATGTACTCTTCATTTTTATGCATTTTCTTGCCTCGTTTCTTTTAATCCTTCTTCTTTTTGCTCCATGGAGACAAATGAGTGTCAATCTCAGGAAGACGACTCAAATATTATGCTTTCGACTCACTTTAGCTCTTTTTCTTCCCAATTGTACCTAAATCCAAATATGAACTAAGTGTTATGGAATGAATGTATACTCAATTAAACATATATCAAACCCTATATCATCCCTATACATCTAGAAAAGTCAAAATCTCCAACAAACAAATCAAAAGAATCCTGGAAAAGATGGCAAGCACGTTAAGGAAATATTGGGTAGGCCATCTTTATGAGGCACTTTGGGCATATCGAACAGCTTTCATAACTTCTATTAGGATTAACCCTTGTCGTTTAATGTTCGAGAAGGCGTGCCACTTACTAGTGGAATTGGAGCATAAAGATTAATGGGCAATTAAGGCTACAAATATGAGTTTAGATGAAGCAAAGGGCTAAAGAATATTGTAGATTTCAAAGCTTGATGAGCTCCGAAATAAAGTCTATGAAAGTTTAAAGATTTATAAAGATAAAACTAAGGCTATGCACGACAGAATGATCCTTTGAAGAACCTTCAAACCTAGAATGAAAGTCTTATTTTTTAATCCAAGGATGAGGTTATTCCTTAGGAAATTAAACTCTTGACGGAGTAGATCATTTTAAATCATCCAAGTCTTTCCATATGGGGTGGCAGACCTTTTGAACTTGAAGACAAATGAAACATTTAAGGTTAGCGACCAAAGAATGAAACGTTACTTGGAGGAATTTTGAGGAGTCAAATTCATTAAATTTGTCGTCATTTTTGTTGTTTGATGCGACTAAATCCAACTAAATGATGTTAAAAAAGCACTTAAAGAGAGGTAACCCATTGTTTTGCAGTTCTTTTGATTATTTTGTTTGAACAATTTTAATTTTAGTTTCAATTTTTTCGTTTAATAAATTTTGTGTAAATTTGATTTAGAATAGGTGCCTTTATTTGTTAATTGTTTTTGATGAGAAGCAAAAACAGTTAAAGGAAAGGGAGCATTATTGTGTTTGGTAGAGGTAAACACAGGGAGTTGCCTTGGCCATGTCTTAATGTAGATTGGTCGTGCCCCTGTCCACCTTGGCTGTGCTTCATTAATTCAAAGCTTGTAAACTTGGTCGTTCCCTACTATATTAATTTGGTGTAAGATTGCAGGTTCACGTATGCTAAATTTTACTATTTTAACCTTGATAATACCATAAGTGTATGGGTCGTCCGCGTAGTACCTATGGTATCGATCCCATAAGGAGGGGTAATCTAATTATAAATTCTAAGGCAGAATTAAAGTGCAACAATCTAAAATGAACAATCTAATTAGATGGATTTTTACCTACTTCATTATGAATAAATGTTTTGATTATGGATTTGAATGAAATTACCTATAATTGTTTTTACACATGAGCATAAATTGTGAGGGTTGAGTGTATAAGAATTTGTTATAATCATATTATACTATATTTTCTTTTGTTGTATGAATATGATGTATAGTTGGATGATTTTAGAGCATTCTTTTATTATACATGTTGTGTAACATCCCACTCCCATTTGACACATGCACGTGCTCCCTTCGAATACACATACACAAGCTCAATTGAAATGGTGTGTTAATTGTTTCTCCTTCACTATATCACATGGCATCGTATGTAAAACCAAAAATAACACATTGTCTGAAAACCAAAATTTTTCTCATTTCATTTCTTAAACTATAGTTTACATTATAGCATTAACCATCATCCATATTTTACAATATCAACCTAGAATGTTTACAACTCAGTCTACATAACATGATAAATACATGAGGAAACTTAAACAAAAATTAAAAAAAATGATTCCTTCAGTCTCAGCTGACCGACCTTTAAGCCATATCTGATTTTCACAAATTATACAAAATTGCTTCTATGCAGTCTTGGAAGCTAGGTCGTCGCTTTCTTGAATCTGAAATTGTCAACGATGCAATTTTAGTGAGTTTTACGAACTTAGTAGGGTAACCATCCTCGATGGTTCACTCATATCATACAACACACAATAAATCATGTCATTATGAAATTCCAATCAACTTGATTTTTTTCAAGTAATAACACATAACATCGAATCACATTTGTCATATTTCAAAAAAATATTCAAATATTTCATTATTTCAGTATAATTTTGCAGAGCATATACATTGACAATTTATCACATATTTCATACACAAAGTTTTCAAAACATTGCAATTATTCAATTTATTTTGATCATATAAGTGTGCAATGTTATGAGACTCGATTTCATTTATTTCATTGTTGTGACTGTGTGCCTTTTTCACTTTCCCATATTCGTATGGATACCGGGCTCTTTCATACTGTCCCTTATTCGTTGGGGATATAGGGCTCTTTGTACACATTGAGCCTTCGGCTTTAATCATGAATGCCTGAGCTTTAAGCTCTTTTTTCATTGGTGACATCAGTCACAACTACCTTTATGTTTCATGCATTGAAATGAAATGCATTCCTCAATTTCAATCATCACATTTGACCACTTATATTTGTATTCATGTTCTTGTTCACAATAATCATCGGACTACGTCCAGTATGAACATTCAAGTTGAGAACTATGAAGTGAATCTCATTCACATACAAGTAGCACTTCCAATGTTTAATCATGCATCGAAACTCCTCGGACATTTCATGCCGAAATTCAGTACATAATCCAGTACACATTCATCAATATCAAATTCAATTCAGTAATAAACAAAACAAGTCAAGGCAAGACCATCTTAGGTTACTCACAAATTGCTCCAAAAAGTTATTGCCTTAAAGTCCCGGCAATGTCTAGATGATGGTGCTCTAAATGCTCCTCTAAATCATACAAAACACATTTACACATATCATAATTTTGCACAATCGTATAATAATTCATTTATGCACATCTATGTATATGAAATATGTACAATGCATGTTCAATGACAATCCAAGGTATTTTCCATCTTTCACATCACATTATTATTCATATTTGAAAACTCACATAACTTAATCTACACTTAGGGTTTGCACTTCAATTAAACAATTGGAATCTAATATCATCCTATTGATCATTTCAGATTTTTCTGAAAACACACTTTCGGGTCAACATTTCATGATTATTCATACCATGTAAATGGAGTAATTTGGCAACACTTCTTTCTAGGAAAATGTTCCCCATTGTCCTAAGTTTCTAATGACACTAAGATCATATAATTTGATTCACTATTCTATGAGTTATGCTCACAATACTATAGACTGAGTACCTTTGAACTTTTGGCTAGTGTATAATCATGCACTCAAAGTTGTATAACTCATATCTCTCAATTACAATATCAAAAAATTACAAACTTTATACCAATTGAAAGATAAGAGAATAAGGTACAATTTTGGTGAAGGCACCTTTGTCTTATACAGCCTACATCAATACAGTTTATTTGATAATAATAGAACATGATTTCTGTCAGGGTAGTGTTATAGCCTATTCCATGACTCAATTTCAAGCCAGATTTTTAAATTCATAGTGCCAGAACTAAAATTCAAATTCTTTAAGAAAGGTGTATCCATATGTTTCTCATTTAATTTGAATTAAGAATAAACTCATTTGGAGCTCTACAGATCAAGATATAAACAAAATACCAAAGCATGTTCAATTTATATTTTCCAGTTCATAATATTCCAGCACTCTTCATCATTTTCATCCAAAATCCATTCATCAAATCTTTCCTGAATGAATTCAGATGGCTCTAAATTTCATGGAGACTAAGGAAATTGTGTTATGAGCCTATTGGTTTAAATCTCATGTCATTTGGATGTCAGGAGAAGAAGCTATACTAAAAAGAACAGAAAAAGCTATACTAAAAAGAACAAAAGATGTTCAGTAAAAAAAACTCTAATTCAGATTCACACATCAAAAACCAAAATCAGACATGCACATTATCACCTTCTACTTCCTCTCTCTACTGCAATTTGTTTTCATGAGCAGTAACAAGTCTCAACAGAATCTATTTCATACTATGCACATCTTTCTGCAGTTAATTCAAAAACATTAACATAATCCATGGTAAAAAAAGAGCAAAATACTGTGTATACATCCATAATTTGTCTGCAATTCTCTATTTCACCAACTCTCATTAAACTAAGATTTTTACAAACCTATACACTTTTTGGACACTTTCTATTCACAAATCTTCTGTCTAACTCATTCATCAAGTTTATTCACCGAAACTACAGTTCTCAAACCATGCATGCATGTATTCATTTACACAATAAAACATCATAAAAATCACTTACTTTATTCATCAAAGCTTTCAACATTAAGAGTGAATCAAAGACACAAAAAACATAGCTGATGTTTCAATGTTGAATAATACAAGAAGGGAATTTGGTAAATAGTGTTTTCAGTGGTGAAGAACATCTACAGTAATTTTTTTATCATAAACATAACCATGTATCTTAATCAAACCTCTCCACATATCATTATTGCATCGAATACATTTGTCACCCAAATAAGACTAGCACATGTCACATTATAATTGGTCCATTTATCTCTTATTTCCATATTTTTCCTAGGAAATACCCCAAAATTTTGGAAATTTCCTAAAATTCACCAAAAATTTTGAAATAATATTAATAGTCCCCAAATCAATTTTCAACACATAAAAACCACAATTTGCATTTTAATCGCATTTATAACTCAATTATACCCAAAAAAGGTCAATGAATGCATGTACAATTATTTCATGAATATCAATATAATTCACATATTTAAATACACCATATGATGCATGAAATGTCCTTTTAATTTCTCAGTATACATTATTCCGGGGTCCTAGCCTCTAACATAGGATATTGGGACATTACAATCTCCCCTCCTTAAGAAATTTCATCCTTAAAATTCTTACCTGATTGATGAAACTGGTGGGAATATTGCTTTTTTATATTCTCCTCTACTTCCCAAGTTGCTTCCTCACTCGAATGATTTCTCCACAGGACTTTCACTAATGGAATTACTCGGTTTCTCAAATTCTTTGTCTTATAACCCACTATCTTGATCGGCTCCTCAATATAGCTTAGATTACTAGTAACTTCAATATCTTGAGCTAGTAATATATGTGTTAGATCAGATCTGTATCTTCTCAACATTTTCACATGAAACACATTATGCAAATGAGACATTTCATTAGGCAAAGCTAACTTGTATGCCAAAGATCCTATCCTCTCAATGATCTCATAAGGACCAATGTATCTAAGGCTCCACTTGCCCTATTTACTAAGACGATACTCTCAGAAACACTCTGTCTCCTACACTGTATTCCATATCTCGTCAATGTTAATCCATATAGCTCCTTTGTCTGTTCTGATATGCTTTTATTCAACTTCTGATCAGTTTCACCCTATCGACAGTGTCTTGTTTCAGCTCTTTTCCTTCAACCATTCTCAAGCCCTCTTCATCCCAATACGGAGGCAATCAACACTTTCTACCTTACAATGCCTCATATGGCGTCATTCCGATACTACTGTGATAATGATTGCTGTAAGCAAATTCAATCAATGCAATATATTGATCCCAAGTTCCTTGAAACTCCAATACATATGCCCTGAGCATATCCTCAACAGTCTTGATTGTCCTCTCACTCTACCCATTCGTTTGAGGATGAAATGCAGTACTGAAGTTCAACTTTGTACCTATAGCTGACTACAAACTCTTCCAGAATCTCGAAGTAAATCTACGATCCCTGTCTGATACAATTGACGTTGGAACCCCATACAGTCTAACCACTTCATTCATATACTTCTGAGCCAACTGGTCTAGTGAGTTATTCTCTCTCACTGGTAAGAAATGGGCCGACTTAGTTAATCAGCCCACCATAACCTATATCACATCGTTTTTCCTCAGAGCCTTAGGCAAACCCATAATAAAATCCATAGTGATTCATTCCCATTTTCACTTAGAATGTAGCTTCCTAACTGGAGCCTGATGCTTAGCTTTAACCTGCTGGCATGTTACACATTTAGAAACATATTCTGATACTTGCTTCTTCATTCCTGGCCATCCGAAATGTTGTTTCAGCATATTATACATCTTGGTTGTGCCAGGATGCATATCATAAGAGACCATATGAGCTTCCTCTAAAATTTCCTTTCTCAATTCATCCACATTAGGCACACATAATCTATGTTTTAACCATAATGTCTCCTCTCTCAAGTCAAGTTTAGAATCAGGATTTATCTTAACTTTCTCAATCAATTTCACCATTTTAGGATCTTTACTCTAAACTCTTCTAATTCGATCATGTAATGTCAGTTTCAACTTTAGTGTAGCCATCAATGTTTCATTGTGCTCTAGATTCAACTCCACATTCAAAGCTCTTAATTGAATTAAGCTTGGTAATCTTGATAACTGAATCTGAGCTATACTGCTGTGTGACTTCCTATTTAAAGCATTTGCCACTATATTCGTTTTTCCCGGATGATATTCAATCGTGCATTCATAATCTTTTACCAACTTTATCCACCTCCTCTGTCTTATGTTCAGCTCTTTCTGACTTAGTAAATATCTTAAACTCTTGTGATCAGTGTATATATGAAATGTCTCTCCATATAAATAATGTCTCCATATATTTAGAGAAAAGACAACTGCAGTAAGTTCTAGATCATGTACCGGATCGTTCACCCCATGAGACCTTAGTTATCTCGATGCATAGGCTATCACTTTGTCATTTTGCATTAATACACATCCCAATCCTTAATGCGAAGTATCACTGTATACTACTTATCCACCAGTTCCTGATGGAATAGCCAACACCATGTTGTAGTCAACTAATGTTTCAGCTCCTCAAAGCTCTTTTGACAATCATCATCCCATCTGAATGCCACATTATTCCTTAGAAGTGTAGTCAGAGGGTCCGAAATTAGAGAAAAGCCCTCAAAAAATCTCTAATAATATCTGGCTAATCCTAAGAAACTTTGAACTTCTGACATATTATTTGAAGCCTCCCATTTCATTACTACCTCAATCTTCATTGGATCCACTTGAATACCTTGCCCCTTTATGATATGAGCCAAAAACACCACTTGATTCAGCCAAAACTCACATTTACTGAATTTAGCATATAACTATTGTTCTCTCATAATCTGTAAGATCACTCTCAGATGTTCAGCATGTTCTTCTCTACTCTTTGAGTACACCAAAATGTCATTGATAAACACTATCACAAAGCGATCTAGGTAGGGCTAAAACACTTTGTTCATCAATGCCATAAATGCAGCTTAGGCATTAGTTAACCTAAACGGCATTACTAAAAACTCAAAATGCCCATACCTGCTCCTAAAAGCACTCTTTGGTACATTAGCCTCTGCTATATTTAGTTGATAATACCCAGACCTTAAATCCAATATAGTGAACACCTGAGCTCCTTCTAGCTGATCAAATAAGTCATCAATTCTAGGCAACAGGTACTTGTTCTTCATTATAACTTGATTCAGTTGCCTATAGTCAATACACAATCTCAAAGTTCCATCTTTCTTCTTCACAAATAGGACTGGAGCTCCCCAGGGTGAAACGTTGGGTCTAATGAATCCCTTTTCAAGCAATTCCTGCAACTGAGCCTTCAACTCCTTTAGTTCTATAGGTGCCATCCTATATGGAGGAATATATATAGGAGCAGTACCTAAAACTAAGTCAATTGTAAACTCTATTTCCCGATCTAGAGGTAAGCAAGGTAACTCTGCGGAAAACATATCCAGAAATTCCTTAACCACAAGAATGTCCCATGTATTCTACTCAGCTTTAGTATCAATAATATGGGCCAGATAAGATTACATCCCCCTTATATTAACCTCAAAGCACTTATGAATGACATCAGTCTGGCTAGCACTGCTTGGCTAATACCTCTGACCACTGCTCTCGGTTGATTAGAATCACACACCTCTTGCAGACTTCCTTAATCACGGTGGTATTACCTATCAATGTACTCACCTCCAATCCACATCCCAGTAACTCTCTATCATAATGCAATTTAGATGCCATATGAGGTGTGATAAAAGAATGCATAGATCCAGGATCTAACAATGAAAAAACCTTAAAAGTAAATAATAATAACACACCTACAATGATATCTGGAGACTTTTGAGCCTCTTGTCTCATCATAGCATAGACTCTAGCTTAGGACTATGGTCGATTGCTCTACACCTCAGTCCTAATAGAAGAATTCCTAAAGCTCACTCTGCCTCTGCCAGACCTCTTTATCCAGACCCACCAGCTTGGCTTTATTGAACAGTAGGTTCTGTTACCATACTTCCTCTCCTTTCAAACTGTGCTCTAAAAACCACAAAATAATCCTTGATTTGATGATCAAGTGAGCCACACCGAAGGCAGGCTCCTATTACCATCTAGCATTTACTACTGTGCTTCTTCCCATAATGCTCACAAGTTAGCAACTGACCCGATACTGCACCTCTGTTATTACCAAACTGACCAAAACTACCTCTCTATCTGAACCTTGACTATCTTGATCCAGTCAGTGGTCTGAAAGCTCGGGTCTGACGCTTACTGAACCTTTTACTAAAACTGGCTTAAAATTCACTAGGCCTCTTTTGTCGATACTCTGATCTTTTCTTAAACTGACTGTCCCTCAACAATCGCTCTATTCGGATCGAGGCTGCTTTAAGCTCAGTGAAACTGTTCAAGTTAGCAATAGTTAGCCTTGTCTGAATCTCCATGTTCAGCCCATCTTCAAATCTCCTACACTTGTCTTCCTCAGTAGAAATCAAGGCAGTAGTATCTCCCATCAGCTTATTGAATTTAATCTCATTTTTTTCCACAAACATCCTGCCCTACTTTAAATCGAAAAATTCCTTCATCTTTTTGTCTAGGTAGATCTTGGGCATATAATTCTCTTTGAAAGTTCTCAGAAAATCCTCCCATCTCAATCTACAAGGCCTGATGGTACTGCCTGAAACAATTTTCCACCATTAGTAAGCTGGCCTTGTAATAAAGATATTGCATAGCCAAACCTCCCGTCTGACTCACAATCCATCTGATCAAAAACTCTCTCTGTCCTCTCTAACCATCTCTTGGCCTCAGCAGGGTCTACACTTTCGTAGAAGTCCACAACTCACTGCTTTCGCAGTTTGTCATACCTTCTTTCTCTTCTTTTAGGCATTCTTGGAGGCATTCCCTTAGGTCGAGATGCAAACAACTCTCTACTGACTCTTTTTGATCCTAGGTCAGCTGAGTGTTCCATTTGATCGCCTACGTCGGATAACCTATAATACACAATAAATTTAATTACCACATAAAGTTTTCACAACATTTCATACCTAACAGTTCCACATATCCCTATGGATGCCAACCATGCTCTGACACCACCAACTGTAACAACCCACTCTTATCTGACACATGCACGTGTGCCCTTCGGATACATGTGCACATACCTGATAGAAATGGTGTGTTAACTATTTCACCTTCACTATATGACATGGCATCGTATGTAAAACCAAAAATAACACATTCTCTAAAAACCAAAATTTTCCTCATTTCATTTCTCAAACTGTACTTTACATTGTAGCATTAACCATCATCCATATTTTACAATGTCAACCTAGAGTGTTTACAACTCAATCTACGTAATATGCTACATACATGAGGAAACTTAAACAAAAATTAAAATAACTATTCCTTTAGTCCCAATTGACACTACAACAAAATATGGAGTTTAATGACACAAAAATTGGAGTTTTCAGGTGCTTTTTTGCGTCTTAAAAATAAATTTAGACGCTTTATAAAGCGTAAAAAAATAAGTGCCACAAAAACTATTTTCGACGATTTTCTTAGACACATAGATGAGTTGAAAAAACATAGATTTTTTACGCATCTAAATGTCAAAAATCTAAGCATAAAAAATCTATTTACATAGATGCGTCAAAAACATACATTTTCGACAATTTTTTTAGACACATAAATGTTGTTTTAGATGCTTTGTGTAAGCTTTTAGATGCTTTTTTCTATCGATATTTTTCACTTTTAGATAGTTTTTTATGTCAAAAAATTTCTCCATTTTTTAGTAAAAAAATAAGTTTACAAGTTACTTTATGCATCTTTTTAAAGATAATTTTAAGAAATTATAATAAATTATAATAAATTTATTATTATTTTAATAAATTAATTGCACATTTATTATTATTATAATAGAATTCATTAACAATATATGTTTTTTAAGTGTACGCCTTCAAATCACTTAGCTCCCCCTCGTCCTTATCCATCCCATCCATTAGTAACTTTTTACTGCGTGCTTGTGACTCTATGAGTCCCTTGACACATATCCTCCGATCTTCACAATGCACATCAACAAGTTCCTCTGGGCATTGTAATTTCCACAACTATAACGATGCTCTTTTACCAATATGTTACACCAAAAAACATAAAAACTTAATTCAAATCGAAATCAGAGAAAGAGAGAGAAGATAGAAACAAAACTCTGTTATTACTTGGCTGTTAGAACGACTAATATGACAATTGGTGGTAACCAATCACTACGAGTCACGTAGATTATTGCTAAAGAAAATCAATCAAACAAACAAATTGTATCGATACCCTACTCTGTATATTGTATACACAAGAAGTGCAACTCAGTATATATTAGATATCTTATAGTATTCACGACTAAGTCAAACGAAAAGAACATGAACTTTGCAGCTGCAAATCTCTACTTCAAAAGAACATCTTTAGTACATTTCCTTATAAGTCAAACCTCACATTCCATCGAGCGTTCATGTCAGCATTCAGAGTCCAATTATTTTCCTTAATCTGAAAATAAGGCACCTAAAAGATAGAGAGAAGACAAATACCTTATAACACTACATATTTAGAACTTATATTAAATTAGAACCAAAGTTAATAAAAGTTAATTTACAGCAAAAAAAGAGTCAATTTATCCTGTGGAAATTTTTGAAGTTTTAGACTCTTTTTAATATATATTTTAGAAAAAAAATTGCCATCTTAAATAAATATTTAAAAACTCCACCAATTCTTAGATTATTTAAGACAATTATTAGATGCGTCTAGGCATAAGCGTCTAAAACCCCTTTATATTATTGTTGTGTATGTTTTGTCACAATTACAATTAATTCTTGCAAAATTATTTTGGTGCCAAATTTCCTAGGCTTTTAGTGACAAAATAAAATTTAACACTATTAATATATTAATAGTGACAATTTAATTGTGAAAGATACTAAATTGTCACAATTACCATTGTATTAGTAACAAAAAAATAAATCATCACAAATAATCCAAACAATAGTGTTAATCAATTGTCTTGTCACAAAAAACTCATATTTGTGATGAAACAATAGTTAGTCCCAAAAAATTGTCACTAAATGTCTTAACTCTTGTAGTGACATTATCTGAAAGATAAACATGACTAACATATCTAAGAAGAAAATACTAGCATAACTCTATACTGCAACGAAAACTATCTAAGAACTGTGACAATGACATAAAATTTATCCCAAAACAAGACAACAAATATCCTACTCTAACGAGATTGGCATTTTTCCATTCTTAACTCCAAGGATTATGGTTCTTTTTATTGAGGAAACTACAGTTTCAGAAAGAAAATTACAGAACTTGAAAAAACTGATTCACGATCCTTGTGTACCTTGATGTTGAGCCTGTAAAATGATCAACTTCTGGAGAATGTAAAAGGGTCACAACGGTTCCACAAATGATGACCACGAGGACAAGTTTCAATGGAGAATCCTTGCAGCATGAGCTCCTATCATGACCAAAAATGTGTTATGGTTTCTCAGAACCTTTGACTTTACCTTTCTGTATCCTTCTTTTATATATATCTTCTCTAATCACAGAAATTTTCCAATTGAAAGAATGTGAGAATTCAAGAGGAACAATAAGATCAATAATAATGCAGTAGGAAATGCTTTGAGTAATAATGTATGAATAGCAAACTATGATCAATTCATACTTTGATGTTAGCTAGACCTCATGCGTCACATAATTGCATTTCCAAAAAGCCAGAGATCAGGTTTCAAGAATGTACAAATCAGGGAACTAGGTATGCTTGGATACAAACTAAACTCATGTGTAAAAAAACAATTGGTTATACTAACACTCTAATTCAATAAAATGACGAAATTCTTAAGATAATAAGAACATATGTTACAACAGAGACAACTCTATATTTATTCCAAGAAACACATCAAATGAGTCTAAATTCTAGAAATCGATCAAGTTAGAAGTAGATAAATTTCAAAAGACAAACTTGGTCAAGTTGGGTTTACAAGAAAAAATGAAAATAAAATTATCATTATAATTGTGTTTTAATAATCCAATTCCATGTTCTTTTGTTTTCCAAGGAAAATTTTATCACAAGAAAATGGGAGACAAAGCATCAAAAATTCAGGTATCATGAGATGCAATAATAGCTTGGAAATAATAATCAGACTATAGAACTTTCAAGATTTTTCTTACAAATGGTAGATCGTTAAGAACTTAACAATTTTGCATTATTAAATGAGCCAAAAGAAACAACAAACTAAACTCTAACTTGGAATCCAAGATCTAACAGCAGTTCAGTACTGGGCATTACACACATTATGCGTGAAATTGGGAAACCAAGAAAGACAAGAAGTCACTGTACTACACTATCTACTCCTTTGAAAATGTGTTTCACATCTAAAGACATATTCATCCATGGAACACAGATCCTCAAGCTCATTCCAAGTTCAAAATTCAAGTAAATTCACACAAAAAATGGAGAAACCAACTGAAAACACTAACACATAAGATCACTAGAAAAACTCCAACTTTCAACCGTATTTCACTCATAAAGAACCCGAAGATCAGTGATCAACCCCTAAGATCTCTCATTTGTCACCCAACCCTGTTAAGTGGAAGAATGATTTGAAGCAAAAACATAAATATGACTTGAAGAAGCATCTACGAAACGGGTCACAAGTGTCCACGGAGAAGACCCACATACAGCACAAGTGTAACACCCCAACTCCCACCGAACCCGAACCCGATATCGACCGTGATATCCGAATCCATGCCCCGCGAGGGTGGCGTGTCACATCACTTAACACTGAACAAAAGTCGGTATAAATTTTTTTAAGCACTTTACACTTATCACTTAGGTGTGATCACTTTTTCTTTTCAAAAAAAACACTTTATCTATTTAAACAGAAAGCGGAACACATTACAACACATTGAAAAATCACAAAAACTTTTATTAGCCACTTGGGCCCATTTCCAAAAACACAGTACAATTATTTCAATACAAATTT
>JAOTAY010019028.1:0-14309 GCA_025629805.1 Erythroxylum baracoense
GGCATTTTGATAAGTATCAATCTCTTGTTGATTATCAGTAAAAATAATTACAACTTTGCCTTTTCGTGAACGAATTTGAGGATATGCTGCTATGTTTGCTTCATTTTCTCTTTCTAGCTGTTCAAAATAACTAAGAAAAGACAAAATTGAAAAGCGTCCATTCTCTTTATTATAATTATATTCTCTCTTTTCGTTAACAGTTCAAAATTCGTTATCTTTCACTTGCACTCGATTCTTTCACAAATGTATCAGGACTGAATTTTTTTTTTTTACAAGTCTTGTAATAGATATGATACATATACAACTAAACATCTTTGAGCAAAATAAGAAAGGAATAGGGAGGGAGAGGCGACAGAGAGCATTTCTTAAAAATTTTGTTTTTTTATTTTTTAATTAAAATTTGAAAATTTTGCAATCTGGTCCCTATTTTTTTCAAAATTTTCGGTACCGACGATACCGGCCGGTACCAACCGGTATTTAAATTCGGTACCCAAATTAACATTTCGGTACCACTTTCCGGCCGGTACGGTAGGAAATGCAAAACAGTGGTAGTGTTTGCAATAACTGCAATTTCAATTTTCAAATTTAATATCAATAACAATTAAACAACTTTAATCAAGTTACAAAATTCAACAATGACTTTGATATTGCTATTGAGAAATTGAAAGGAAGAGAGGGATGATTTGATCTCATATATAGTGGAATAAAGTCGAAATATTTTTATTTAATTTCCTAAAAGGCAAGATCACTTTAAAATTCTATAATATGATTAACAAATAAACATAATAAGTATAAATCGTACCTTATTATATAGCTTTATTATTTTTCTTGTCATTTCTCTTTAGTCGTTTCTGAAATTGATTCATTACCACCACCATAGTCGCGTATATGCCTGACATCTAACAATAGTATCCAGATAAAATGTGTTAAGAAAACTCTACAAACAGTATAGAGAGGGTAAGTAAAAAATGCTAGCTCCATATAAATAGGTTCAGACCTTTTATCAATTCAATTGAAATAAAATTCTAACTAAATACCAATCAGACCCAAATAAGATCCAATATCTCACATTAATCCTTATTTATTAAAAATCTCATATTTAATCCTAAATATTCTCAAATTTTATGACCAAGTCTAACTTGATGTGTGTGACTCATTAAATTCTTAAATATGTTGGCAATAAATACAAATTATAACCTTAAATCATATTTAGAATTGAATAAATTAAATTCTATTAATTTATCTTTAATTTTATAAATAATAATTTATATTTATAAATCAAGATTTACGTCTAACAGTATATCATGACTACCCAAATATTAGGAGTATCAAAGTGGTTTTGACTAACTTTTTTGTGTATAATTTTTTGTATAATTCAATCATTTTATCATATAATATTCTGATTAGACATAGATTATATAATTAGTGTCTACTCTATTTGAATCCAATTATGTTAATTCTCTACCATTAATAACTAATTTTATTAATGATATTTGAAAATTATTTTTGAAGTATCATTCTACCTTGGCTAGAGATTTCTGAATCCATACTAATTGAAAACAATGAAACGTTGTCCCTAATCACTTTAGGGTGATGAATCCTATATTAATTACTCAACTATCGTTATATGGTTCATACTATATCCAATAGCCACTAATTGAGCTACCCTTAGTGAGGATAGGTAATAAATAGTATCAAAATATAACAATGTCTATATGAGATATATAAAGTCAAAGGATCACTTATATAATCATCACAAAAAAAAATCATAGACATACAAGTAATGTTCTAAATAGAATTCTCATATAGGGTTAGTTTAGTGAATTTGTTCTTTAACAAACTTACATGTGTTTGTTTAAATATCTTTATCCTTTAATCTATAAGATCGAATATTTCCTTCGTATGGAAGAAATATAATGTCTGCTAGTCATTTTTAAAATTTTTATTAACGTCCAATATCAATAGAACAGTAACTAGGAACTAGGAATGACAATTGGCAAGATCAAACTTGGGTCGTGTATTAATCATGTTTGAGCCTGGCTCGAGGCCTAACTTGAGGTGATTAGGTTTAAGATATTAAGGCTAAGGACTTGAGCTTGAGCCTAATTGGTCTCTTTCAATTTGAAGCCTAATCAAGCTCAGGCTAAGGCCTTTTTATTTAAAAATTAAATAATTTCTCTAAAAGAAAACATATTGTTTAAAATATTTAGAAAAAACCCAAATTGCTCCTCAAGCTAAGGTGTGAGGTGTACAAAAGTCCTATAACATTTTTTTATATCAAAGTAACCTTAAACTTTTTGAAACTTTCTCTTTTAACCCTGACTTCTGTGGGAGACTTTGTTTATGTAACATGCTCCACCCCTATGACAATGTGTCAAGCTATAATGACCTATTAATTTATATTTACATTATTGTCCTATAACTAAATGCTTACTTTTTGTAACTTTCCTAATTGAAGATATAAATTGGTACCAAAAGTTTTATACCAAACATTTAAGAATGTATATAGAAGCTACATTTTGTTAGACATTCTAAAGATAGAAGTTGGTACCAAATGCTTGCGTTTTGTAAGAAGACTTTCTGACTCTTAAGCATGAACTCCTCATTTTGATAGTATCATAAAGGAAAAAATTGATAGAGAGTCGAGGAGGAGGTTGGAAATGAGGGTAGAGGAAGAGATTGGTCGTAGAGGATTAGAAGGGATATCTGCGTGACAAAGGAGTTTCTATGAATAGGCTCAGTAAAATCTAGTATAAAAGGGAGGAGATTCTCGTTGGCATGTCCAATTAGTCCACAATGAGATAAATTATTGATTTTCTTAACTTCTAGGGTTTCTTGACTTCTGCTTCTGCTTAATTTGGGAATTTTAGTTTGTATATAATGGATTACTATTAAATTGATGATTTAATGCATAAATAGGTAGTCACGAAGACGTTGGAGACTGAGGAGTGGAGGAAGACAAGATAATTATGATAAAGGAGTAGGAGGAAGACCTTCGTGACACTTCCTGTAATGTCCCAATTTCTAGGGTTTGCAATTTTCCTAAATTCTAAGGTTACACATCCTGTGGCGACACTTCATAGTCATAAATTAGTCCACAATGAGGTAAGTTTGCAATTTCATAATTCCAAGGGTTACACTTCCTACATAGATTGGAAATTTCAGTTTGAATGGAAGTTTATCTTATTAATTTGAGGATTTTGCATAATTGGGGTTGAATAACTTATTGCTTATTTAATTCTTATTTTATTAGGATGTGAAATCCTATTGAAAAAGGAATTATGTTTCACCATAGGGGAGAATTTGATAGACACAATTTATTTTAATACATTGGTGGTAGTAAATTATTAGTTGAAGGTATTGCCCTAGACAAATTATGTTGATTTAATATCATCCGGACTGTTAAGCATAATTGGTATGATAGATTAGATAAAGTGTATTATAGGCATCCAAATAAACATAAAGAAGGTGGGTTAGTTAAGATTATAGTTGATTCAAAAATATATAATTTGATTTATATTATTGAAAATCATGGAAGAGTGGAGGTTTACTTTGAAGGTGATTATAATAAAGAGAAAGCATCAAAAGTAGATAATGTGGATGATGTTAATGATAACATAGATCTAAAAAATGTTGCAAAGAAGATAATCATTACACAAAGGATGAAGTGCTTGTCTTATGAGTAAATAATATAGAGGACAGAGCAAATATTGAAGAAAAAATTTTATTATTAAATGAAAATGATAATAATGGTATGCCTATTAAAGGTGTGTATAAGGAGCATGAAGTTTTGAATAATATGTAAGATGGTAAGCCTAGTGTTTTGAATTTGGAGCATGAATTTGTAAATCCTAAGTATGAAGATGCTGCTATTAAGCATGATAGTGTTAATACTGTACATGAAATATTGAGCATGATGTGTGAAATGAATATGAGGTGCTTAATGCTTCTATTGATAATAATGTGTCTAATGCTTCTATTAATTATAATGTGCCTAACGCTTCTGTTGAAGATAATGTGCCTAATGAGGATGTGCCTAATGCTTCTGCTGCTGACAATATGCCTAATAAGGATGTGCTTAATGCTTCTACTGAAAATAATGATAATGATAGCGATCTGGTGATTGATTGGGAATGTAAAAGTGAAAGAGATGATAATGAGTTTTTAAGTTATCAGATCGAAATATAAAGAGAAAAAGTCCAGGAAAAGAAATGAAGATGATAATCAACAATTAAGTGTATCATCATCATTGAATATTTGTTCAAATAAATTTTTAATTAGAAGACTAGTCTCCGTATCTATACCTGTATCAATATAAAAAGACAATATAATATAATATAATATATGATTGTTAAAATTATATATCATAAGAAAAAGAATTTTACCCTAAAGATCTTTATCATCTAACTAGATTCGAGCACATATAAGGGCTTTCATAGTATTAGGATGAAGTTGAGCATGACAGTATTTTGTAAATACGTAATTATCTTGAATATTTTAACTATTTCTTTATTTTCCGATCGCCTGGAAGGGACAAAAGAAACATCTTGTTCTTTCTTCAACAATTTATGATCTTTAATAGACCTCTCAGTGGGATTCGAACCCAAATGAAATTCTCAAGAAAAAATTTCATCGAATTTGATTAATAGGGCTTCGTTGTCAAAATTGAGACCTAAGCATTAATTGAGAAGTGATGGGAATGACGGAATCTATTAATACACTAAATTCTATTAAATAAAAAGAAAACGAATCTTAATGATTTATTGGGTAGGATGGTTCGACCCCTTCTCCTTCCCCTTCTTCAAACTCTAATTCGTATTTTTCATACAAAAATCTCTGATCAAGGATAGAACAAGATCTATTTTGCATCATATCTAAAGGACTCCTTAGTTTAAGCTGAAGAAGCAATGTCACTCGATCATTATCAAACTGACTGCAATCTTTTTGTGTCCATAAGGATCTCACCAGAGTGCCTTCTACTTTTAATAGGCCATAAACTATATCATAATCATTCTCAAAAAGTTCATAATAAGTGATCCTATTTTTTTCATCGGGTCTGAGTAGAGACCTTAGATTGTTTGTTATAATCTACATTTTCCAACAAAATGGAACCATTTAAACTATGATCATGACCAATTATATAAATATACTCCGAAAGATAAGTGGATATAGGATGTCATTTTTTCGAGATCTATATGGTTCTATTTGATATTTCTCCATTTTCATTTTAAGTTAGATTAGATTGAAGCAAAGATCAGGAATTATTGGAGCCCTAGATGTCGAGGTTGTCCTTGGGGTGATCTCATAGTTCCTAAGCAGTGGAGACGATGGGGTCGGTCCATGGATTTTCCTTCCTTTTTCGCATTTCACTAAACGGTTGAAGGGAGATAGTGCATCAAGCTGTTCGCAAGGGCCAACTTGATCCTTTTCCTTAGGGATCCTAGATGAGGGAACCCTAGGAGAGCCTCCAAAACAACAACAGATACTAAAATTACTAAAAGGTCTTATGCAGTTGCTTGCATAATCAGAAAAGCACTTCCATGTGTCTTACACTATAGCAATACATCAAAATCCACATTTTCAACCACTGTACTGAGTTTCATACTGTACTAGCTAGAAAATGGTACGAAACTCAGTAGTTTGGTATCGACCATTGATACCAGCCAGTACAAGCAATTTCGCATAGTACCGTAAAGTTTAAAAAATTTAGGGACTTTATTACAAAAAAATAAAACAAAACCCCCATAGTCTGTCTCTCATTTTACTCTCACTTTCTCCTCTCTTACCCAACATCCCAGCCTAGCCCTCGTCTCCAATCTCCTTCCTCACATAGGTAGTCTTCGGCCACACAGCCTAGAGAGTGCACCACTACCCATCACCGCTACCATCGCACCAGGCTCCACTTTCGGACCTCCTACTGATTTGATAATCCCATAGCTATGAAAATATACATCGTGAACAGGGCCTTCATGCTCGTCGAATCAATCAATGAGAGTGCCCATCCAATAATCCCATAGTTGGATCATATCGCTGTGCAAGCTCGCCAAGACCATCGTCTCTTGATATGGAAACTTAGTCCCTTCACTCTATTGTTCTTTGTCTTGAATTTTGTCAACATTTTTCCCACTCGCCAAAAAATTAATATCAATTGACACAAAAGAAAAGTAGGATAAGATCGCACATACCTGAGATATAAAACTTTTAGGTGTATTGTCTATAAATGATCAAGAAGAAGATAACATTTGTGAAGCAGAGAGATTAATGGTTATGAAGGTTGAAATTACTATACAAAATCTAAATGAAAATGGAGATCTGGTTCGGTCATATTACATATGCTTACTCTCGAGTCTCTCTACCAATAGCGAGGGCCCATATTTTTTCATTAGTTTATACTCAATAATATAATTTATAATTAAATTTTAACTACCATCTTAATAAAGTTTCTTCATTCTTAAATTAAAGTGAATGAATTTAAACTTATAATAACATAGTTTTTATTAAATTACTATTAATTTAGTTTCTTATAATTAAAACTATATCTCAATCATGAAAATTAAATAAAATTTTCAACAAATTCAATTCAAAATAATAATTATGTTAATTTTATAATTTATTTAAATTATTAATTTATTAAAAAATTTAGTTAAAATTTTAAACCTAACAAAATACTTTGTGATGTACTATTTCAAATTTTTATTGTTATTAATTTTATATTGTATGATGGTTAAATGATATTTTTCCTATTAATTATGGTTATTATTTATATATGGAATATGTGAAAAATAATATTAATAAAAATAAATAAACTTTTATTTTAAATTTCTATTATGATGATTTTTGGAGACATGATTGATTTAAAATTATAACTTATATAGTACAATCTAATGAAAGATTATTTTTCAATTTTAAAAAATTTAGGGACTATTTTATAAATTAAAAAATTACCCTAAATGATACCGATATTGACCGATACCAATACAATGTTGTACCATAACCAAATTCGTTACCGGTATAGTATGCATAACATTATTTTCAACCTTGGTCACAACATTTACCTGCAAATAGTTGCCAAACTCCATCCTATTGTAATAAATCATAGCCTTTTTTTCTTTGATGAATTTTCAAATGCGGGATTCACACCAGCCTTATAAACTGAATTTGAAGCTGAACCTGAATTTGAAGCTGAACCTGAAGTTGAAGATAAACTACTATGATATTGATTTTTGTCTAATATTAGTTGATAATCAATAAATAGATAATACCAAAATTATTTAACAATATCATTGTGCTCTTTCAGTCGATCACTATGTAATATTTGATAATAAAAATAAACCCCATCTATCTTATATCTCGGTCTCAACATAAAAATGACCACCATAGTTTGTTCGATCATATTGTAGTAAGAATTGAGATTCTCTATCATTAGCTCTATTATGACCTGAATCACCTCTTTGAAATCAAATATCTAACTAGATAAAGTTTTATTAATATCAGATATACTGTTGAAGCAACTATGGGAAGTTGGATATCTTGTTCTTAAGAATAACTCAATAGAATTATAAAATATTTATAACTTCACACAAAGTGCTTTGCCCAACTCCCATTGCTCTTCTATTAGTATGTAAGTATATTGAAAATCTCTTTATCTCAGCATACTGAACACCTCAAGTTACTTGGTTCTCGACTCTAACATCTTAAATGTTTAATTCTATTTGGTAGGATAATCTAAAACTAATTTTTTCATGCACAAATTGAATATTAATCATATAGTCTCTTCAAAAATTTTAACTCTTGTGGGAGAGTGCTCCAATACAAAATGCTATTCAGAATCAATTATATTGCTTCCTTTATCATCTCCAACTTGTTGTTCACAATCAAATTCATGATATGTACAAAATAATGCATATGAAATAACCTCCCGCAAACTAACAAGCTCCCAATCTATAACTTGTTCTTTAACTTTTTGATCATTGCATAATTTGTGCTATAGTTCTTGAGAGTTATGGTAGAAATCTTAGTGTCGATGTTCTAATCAATTAAACAATCCACCAATACTATTGTAAACCTTTCACTTATACGCGGTGCTAACACATAAATAATTTTCAAATCCAATTGAAAACTATTTCAAATTATCTTGAATCATTTAATAAAATTTAATTGAGAACAATTTTCAATAAACCAAACGTTTTACTTATTATAATTAAAAAAACTCCTTTTCAAAATTATATAAGTGACACATTCTAATCAAATTAGAAAGTTATTTCTAATCTAATTAGAAATTATTTTTCCCTAATTAGAAAACTATTTTCTAATATTAAAAGGAAACTACTTTCAAAAATTAAATCAAACCCTTTTTAATTTAATTAAGAAAGTTATTTATGTTATTTATTTAGAGATTGAATTTTTAATTAATTAGAAAATCTTTCCTTAATAAATTAGAAAATTATTTAAAAAATATTAAAGAAAGCTCATTTTTGTTAATTAATAAATGAACTCACTTTTCAAAATTTAATCAAGAAAAATATCTTTTCTGATTAATCAAGAAACATATAATTCATTAATAAAGAAACAATTTTTAAATAAATTGAATAATAATTCTCTAAATAAATAAAATCATAAATTTAATTTTTCTCATTCAAATTGAAATAATTAAATTTAATTATAAATATCTTTCTTAATTATTTAAGAAAACAATTTTCTTGATTTTAAAATGTCTAATTAATTAATTTCAATCTAATTGAAACTAATTAATTCTAATTGCAATTAGGAATAAATCTAATTATTAATCTTAATCATATTAATAAAAATAATTGCTTTAATATTAAAATTAAAATCTCATCTTAATTAATATAATATCATTATATCAATTATGTAGTATAATCTAATTATGAAAGAAAACTTGCTTGATTCTAGTTATATATTTGACAATTTATTTAATTTAATAATTCAACTCCTTGAAAATTTAAGCTAAATTTCAAAATATTCCTAATGAAATAACCCCTTGAAAATAATTTTCAAATAATTAAAAAAACACTTTTATAAAATTATTAGTGATTTAAACCAATTTAATTAAAATTAAAGCTTAAAACATATAAAAATCAAAAATAAAAAAGTATGTGGAACTTTGTGGCGCTTGCAGAACTCTTTCTGAATGCATATGCCTAGTCAACCTGTGATGTTGACTTGCACCCGCCAGTAATGTCTACTGTAGACGTTCTGACGTCCCCCATCATTTTCTAGATTTAGGGTTTACCACCGTCGCTGCTGCTTCTCTCGTTTGAGCTTCTAGCTTCTATAACACCATGTGTTGGTCCACTATGTGTTACAGGTTTTATAAGAGAACCAAACCCAAAAGCTAGCTTCAAGGGTGGGAGAGCAAATAAGCCTATAAATCTCACATCAGTCTTTTTTATTACCGATGCGAGACAATTAGACCGTAACATCCCACCACGCTTCGTAGCCCAGGCATTAGCGGGCTGGCTGTGCGCTAGACCATTTCTACCCCCGGGTGAACACTGCTATACCGGCGTCACCACCCATGCACCCACAGGTTGGCTATGCGCTAGATCTTTTCTAGCCCCGGGCGAACAATGCAATGTTGGCGTCACCACCTGTGGGCATGGCACGAGGACTTGAAGGAGTGGTATTAGCTCTGATACCAATTGTTACGTGAAAATCTGTGAAGGAACAATGAAAAAATGAGAAGAGGAGAGTCTGTATTTATGATAGTCTGTTCTTTTCTTTATTCCATCAACTGGCTTTTATAGCCTTTACGTAACCGAAGAGTAGATAATAAGGAAACTGCAACAAGTCTTATCTTAATATAAACTAACTACAAACGATTCTTATCGTAATCTAAACTAACTGCAAATAACTCTTATCTTAATCTAAACTAACTAACTTATCTTGATTTCTTCGACAACTTAAATTGGAAACATCTGAAGTTCACGTCCCTAGCTTGGATGTATTGCATTTACGCTTGTATGCAATTTACGTATCAGAGCGCGGTTGCGACATGGATACTCGCGGCAAAACTAATACAGAGTTTCGTAATGACGTCAATGATGCCTTGACATGACACGAAGCCAATTTTGATCAAATAAGTGCAGCCTTACAAGCTGTGTTGACTGAACTCCAAGCCCTTTGAACCTCCCGAAACTCTCACCATAACCCTCCTGAAATCAATCCTTTTGCACATGAAGGATCCTCTCAACCTCACACCTCTCGAAACAACTCCCAAAATGACCAACCCCGCCTTAAATTGTCCTTCCCTCGATTTGATGGAGATGACCCCAACGACTAGATTTACAAGGCGGAACAATACTTCAAATTCCAGAACATCCATCCACTCCAACAAGTTCAAATGGCTTCCTTCCATTTAGAAGGGGTAGCACTCCAATGGCACCGTTGGCTTACAAAATTCCAAGGACCCCTCACATGGGAGGAGTTCTCCAAAGCACTCCTATTACATTTTGGACCAACCGACTACAAAGATCCTTCTGAAGCCTTAACCCGCCTCAAGCAAACCACCTCTGTAGCAGCTTACTAAGAAACCTTTGAGAAACTATCCCACTTAGTTGATGGCTTACCTGAGAATTTTTTGATTGGTTGTTTTGTGGCAGGCTTACAGGACAAAATCCACTTGGATGTGAAGATCAAGCAGCCTCGCACATTAGCTGAGGCAATCGGGGTGGCTCGCTTAGTGGATGAGCGGAACCAGCTGGTAAAGAAAACTACCCAGCCAGTTCAATCAATTCCGACCACGTCGAACTCTAAAGCACTAACCGTCACCACACCCAGCGTACTCGGGCCCTCACCGATCCAACACACCAACACGACATCATTTCGAATGATAAGCAATAAGGAAGCTAGAGAGCGACGAGAGAGAGGCCTTTGCTATTATTGTAATGAGAAATTCGCTCCCGGTCACCGCTGCGTCAAGCGTCAATTATTCATGATTGAAGACCACCTACGAACTCACCAAGAAGAAACTGTGGACGTTCAAGAAGGGTCACAAGAGACGGAGACCACACCTGAAATCTCATTCCAGGCAATCGCCGAAGCCGAGCATCCCCAGACCATTCGGGTTCTTGGAAAGTTAAGAAACAAGGCAGTCACCGTGCTCATTGACGATGGCAGTACGCACAACTTCATCGATCAAAGCATGGTTTCCAGATTCGGTCTTCCTATTGATCATAGTAAGAAAATTCAAGTCGTGGTCGCTAACAAAGAGAAGATTGATTATGCAGGGCAATGTTGTGCACTCACTCTCTCCATTCAAGGACAACCTGTTACCACCAGCTATTACATACTTCCCGTCGCAGCTTGCCAATTGGTCTTGGGGGTACAGTGGTTAGAAACCCTTGGTCCTGTCGAGATGGATTACAAAAGGCTAACACTCAGCTACAAACGGCAAGATCAAAATATCACTCTTCGCGGCCTCAAACGTGGAGAACTTAAAGCAGCTTCAGGCAAGGATATTTATGGCCTCCAAGGCACAGGCCTACTCCTCCAAATTATTCCAGCGTACTTTGATCATCAGGCCCAGGCACATGCTCATGAAGTCTCCTAAATACTCACTAAATTCTCCCAAGTGTTTGTCGGGCCTATCGGGTTACTACCAAAAAGAAACCACGACAATCAAATACCTGTATAACCTAACTGTGGCCCAGTCAGTGTGAGGGCCTATCGTTACCCATTTTACCAAAAGGCAGAAATAGAAAGGATGGTACAAGAGCTATTGAAGACTAGCTTGATATAACCCAGTAATAGTCCTTTCTCCTCATCGGTATTATTGGTCAAAAAGGGGATAGAGCATGGTGGTTCTGTGTAGATTACCGCGCCTCAAATGAAATTACGATAAAGGACAAATACCCAATTTTGGTGATCGACGAACTACTGGATGAGCTCCACGGATCCCAAGTCTACTCCAAACTTGACCTACGATCGGGCTACCATCAAATCTGGGTACATGATAATGATATACCAAAAACAGCCTTTCGGACTAATGAGGGGCATTATGAATTTATGGTCATACCGTTCGGGTTAACTAATGCACCTGCTACCTTCCAGAGCCTCATGAATGATTTATTCTGGCCATATCTTAGAAAGTTTATTTTGGTATTTTTTGACAATATTTTGGTTTACTCGACCACTTAGGAAGACCACCTGACATATTTACAAATTGTTCTTGAAATTTTGTCATCTAACCAATTGTTTGCTAAAGAATCCAAATTTCAATTTGGAGTTTCACAGGTAACTTATCTGGGGCATATAATTTCTGAACAGGGAGTAGAGATTGACCCATCCAAAATCCAAGCTGTGATAGAATGGCCAACCCAACCACAACACGGGGAGTTTGAGGGTTCCTCGGCCTAGCCGGATACTATCGTAAATTTATTCGTCATTTTGGCAGTATTACAGCTCCGTTAACACAGCTCTTGACCAAAGGAGGATTTAATTGGAACGCAACTGCTGACGCAGCCTTTTAATAACTCAAAACGGCTCTAACATCTCCACCAATTCTTAGCCTACAGGATTTTTCTCAACCTTTTGTGGTCAAAAGTGATGTTAGTGGCACAGGAATTGGGGCTATTTTGATGCAACAAGAATGGCCTATCACTTTCTTTAGTGAAGCACTCAAGGGTTCCTGTTTGACGCTATCAACATATGAAAAGGAAATGCTCGCTGTCGTCAAAGCCGTGCGGAAATGGAGGCCTTATTTACTTGGAAAGCCCTTCACAGTTCTCACCGACCAAAGGAGCCTCAAGTACCTGCTGGAGCAACGTATCACAACCCCTGCACAAGCCTGTTGGTTACCCAAACTGTTAAGCTATGACTATAAGATAGAATATAAGCGAGGAATTGAGAATCAGGGGGCAAATGCATTATCTCGTATGACTGAATTTCATTCCTTATCCTTGTTTGTGTCCTCAATCTAATTGGTGGTCAACACTCCAACAGGAGGTCCAACAAGATCCTTTTTACGTTAACTTTTAGTCACAGGAAACACACAGAACACAACAACCACTATTTTAGAGAGATGGCGTTTGGTTCAAACAGGGTCGCATCTTCCTCAGCCCCACTTCAACTCTGATTTCCACCATATTAGCAGATTGTCACTCCTCACCTGAAGGGGGTCACTTTGGTTATCATAAGACATTAGCCAAGATCAAGCGAACCTTTGCATGGCCACGCATGCATCACACCGTGAAAGAATTCCTACGACAATGTGATATTTGTCAATACTTCAAAACTGAATGCATGCAACTTACAGGTTTACTTCAGCCCTTGCCAATTCCTACCAGATCGTGGACTGACATCTCCATGGACTTCATTGAGGGATTGCCATCCTCACAAGGGTATTCTGTTGTCATTGTAGTGGTGGACCGATTATCCAAATACGCACACTTTGTTCCTCTTAAACACCCTTTTACGACAACCTCCATTGCTAAGGCATTTGTGTCGAATATCATAAGATTACATGGCATTCCAACCTCCATTGTCAGTAACAGAGACAAGGTTTTCGTTAGTGCCTTTTAGAAGAACTTGTTCTAGCTACATGGCACACAACTATGTATGAGTTCTAGTTATCATCCTCAAACCGATGGCCAAACTGAGGTGGTCAATCGCACACTTAAACAATACCTCAGGTGTTTCACTGGAGATCAGCCACGATGGTAGGTGGAGTGGATTCCCTGGGTAGAGTACAGTTACAATACATCGCCACTCTTCTACCAAGATCACTCCCTTTGAAGCCGTGTATGGAGTAACACCTCCCACAATGCTATCTATGTGCCTGGAATGTCTCATGTGCATGTCGTTGATGAATATTTATGCGACCATGACACTCTCATACGTGACCTCCCGCATAATCTTTCTCTGGCTCAAAACCGTATGAAATGTCGAGCTGATCGTCATTGTCGACAGATCTCTTTTGAGGTCAGGGATTATGTGTCTCTTAAGCTCCAACTGTACGGTCAAAATACAGTGGCAATGAGGAGTTTTATGAAGATGTCCCCACGATTCTTTGGTCCTTATCAGGTTCTTAAAAAGATTGGACCGGTGGCGTACAGATTGACTCTTCCCCTAGATTACAAATCCATGATGTTTTTCACGTCAGCTTGCTCCGTAAGCATCTTGGACCAGTGGTGGCACTTTCCCAACAGCCACCTTCCTCAACCATCACTCCACCTGACTTGCCCCAGCTTGAAAAAGTTTTAGATCGACGTGTTGTAACATCCCCTCACCAATTGCCATGAATAGGAGTGTATAAATGAATAGTGACATATGCATGCATTCATATATGC
>JAOTAY010019038.1:0-14306 GCA_025629805.1 Erythroxylum baracoense
CTTCATTCAATTAGTTCAAACATTTAAATACAAGGAGATAACTACTACTGCTCCTTAATTTTAGCAACCCACTAATCATATTCTAAAGCTACTAATGTAAATGAAAGTTACTAAAATAATGGAAATTAAATAACTACTTAGTTCCTATGCTTAAGGGCCGTAACGACACTTATTCAAAAAGCAAAATAACAACTTGACCTATCATTACTGACCTATCATTACCCTCCCCATCCAGAGGAACCTTGTCCTCAAGGTTCAAATTGATGAACTCATCTATGGATTTCTTCATTGTCATTTAATTCATTGTTGCCTTCTAACAATAGTAGTTGTGGTCCCTTACAACGATGACCTGGTAGAAATTTTTCATCACAGTTGAAGCATAATCCTTGGGCTCGCCGCTTCTGCATCTCATCCCAAGTTAGGCGTTTCATAGATGAAGGTGCGATTGCTTTCGTTGGAGATGCAAGATCAGCTTGGGCGTGACCTGATTGTATTGAATTGATAAATTTATGTTGACGATTTAATTGTTCATCACGCATTCGAGCAAAACTAATAGTTTCTTTCAAAGATTTTGGTTTGAACATTCAGATACCGTCAGCAATTTCCGGCTTCAATCCTCCAAAGGTGCCCTCTAAAGCTTTTTGAGACCATCCCCGCACTTGATTTCCCAATCTTTCGAATTCCTTCTAGTAGTCACGCAAGGACCCTGTTTGTATTATTTTCAACAAAGTTTCGTCAAAATCCTCACATTTAGTAGGACCAAAACGAGCCTATAGTTCCTCCACAAAGAGTTCCCATGTCAGTGTTCTTCCCTCTTCCGTGAACATGCGACGTAGCCACTACCACCACGTGTTTGCTTCCCCATGAAGGTGATAGGACGCAAGAGATACTTTTTCCGCGGCTACGGTTCCTTGATATTCAAAGAATTGATCCACTCGGGTGAACCATTCTATGGGATTGTCACCGGAATATTTAGGAAATTCAAGTTTTGTTAACTTAGAAGAAAACATTGGCCTTCCACCATCTCAACATTCTTCTCTGTTAATGTGAACCTGGCTGTTACGATCACCAACGCTGCTTACTCCATCTTTGCTAGGAAGCACCATCTCAGAAAATTTTGTTACTGCTGCTTTAATCCACTGCAGTTTTTCAGTGATGCCAAGCCCCATCTTGCTCATATCGTTTTGAAGCTGTCCAAAGGCTGCCTCAAGATTTTCAATTCTTTCCTTGTTGGTTGCCATGGCTCTAATACCAATTGATAGGATCAAGAACAATGAAGATATAAAATTCTGCTTCGGGTGAGAATTAAACAACAAGAATTCTACTTAGGGTGAGAATGAACCACAAGTATTTTAATTAAACTTCTGTTGCCTTCATTCAATTAGTTCAAACATTTAAATACAAGGAGATAACTACTACTGCTCCTTAATTTTAGCAACCCACTAATCCTATTCTAAAGCTCCTAACGTAAATGAAAGTTACTAAGATAATGGAATTTAAATAACTACTTAGTTCCTATTCTTAAGGGCCATAACGACACTTATTTAAAAAGCAAAATAACAACTTGACCTATCATTACTGACCTATCACATCGCCTACATATCAATCAAAGTACATACAAAAGTTTCAAGTATCAGCAACCCTCCTACTGTTTTGAGTATAACATAGTTAAGGACAAGAGAACAAATGGACTACAAGTTGAGTAGAAAATGGAAGTTGCCGGTTCCGATGAAAGATTGAAAGTTTTGAACTTGGGTGGAACGTTAGATGTCAATTTGGTCAGTGTTGGGGCTGTATTCAGGTGCGATGATTTTGAGATAAGACAACGAGACTTGTTTGCAATTAGTGAGTGAAATGTGAGCACCTGGCATGATGCACTATGCTACAAATTATTACAAATGCAGAGGCGTTCTCATCATGACATCCTGATCTCTGAATATAACTCATCCCTAGAGACCGTTAACTCTCAAATGACAAAAAAACCTAGTATGCTATGGCTTAAGGATGGGGAAATGTGCATAAAATGTTATTTTAGCATAATACATGCACGAAGGAACATGAATCATATAGCTTATTTAGAAAATAATGAGGGAAAGACCATAGCAAATCAAAAGGAGCTTAAAGAAATGGCGTATCAGCATTTGAAATGTCTTAGGGGTACAAGCAGTGATCCTATCCATATTGTTGGGAAAAATACAAACAATAATTTTTCTTTACTTAGTTTCGACAATTAAGTTTTTTGATATAAGGAGTCCACTTTAGTGGCAACTATAAAGCATACGACTTAATCAACCAATAAATTAAGTTATAACTATGTAAAATGGAATTACGATAATAATAAATGGACACGAAAATTTAATCTGGTTCACCCAAATATTAGGCTATGTCCACATAACACACTCAGAAAAATGCTTCCACTATAAAAATAGTAGGTACAAAGAAAGTTTCACAACACCTTACAAATGAGTGCTATCCAAAAATAGTGGTAGTCTCGGTATCTCTCAAAGAATACCTTATGATATTTTTTCTCGTTATTTTATCAATCACACTTTTAAGAACCTCTTAAAAGCTCAACTCCCTTTCTCTCTTTTTTTCTCTCTACCTTGGCTCTCTCTCTCTGCCTCGGCTCTATATATTGTGTTATTCTTTAACATAATGGAGGAGGCCTTATATAGGCCTCCAATGTGCAAAATTTCAACAAAAAAATGCCAAAGTTCAACAAACTACAGCAGCCCATATGTGGCTGCTGCTTTAACTCTTCCTTTTTTTATTAATATGTAGTGGGTCCCTCATATGGGAAGAACCCACCTAACAATTCTCCCCCTTTTGACTATATGGGAAGATCCACCATTCTGGCAGTAAGTCGACAATATTCGAATTTACCCCTTATGAGAGTCTTTGTTAACATATCTGATCCATTCTCATTAGTATGGATCTTTTCAAGTTAAAACTGCTTCATCTCCAATACGTCTCTGATCCAGTGATATCTCACATCTAGGTGCTTCGATCTTGAGAGAAAGGAGGAATTCTTTCCAAGGTGAATTGTACTTTGACTGTTACAAAACAACTCATATTTTTCCTTATAGAAACCAAGTTCATTCAAGAACTTCTTCATCCATAACAATTCCTTACAAGCTTCATTTGCTGCGATAAACTCTACTTCTGTAATGGAAAGAGTAATATATTTTTGCAACCTCGACTGTCATGACACAGCTCCCCCTGCAAAAGTGATCAGATATCCTGATATAGATTTTCTCGAATCAGCATCGCCAGCTATATCTGCATCAGTATAACCAGTTAACATAGGTTTAACATCTCCTTAACATAAACATATTTTCGAGGTGCCACGAAGATATCTAAGAATCCACTTTACTATAGCCCAATAAAAGAAACCGACTCACTACTCCAACTGAGTTAGCAATATCTGGCCGTGTGCATACTATAGCATACATCAAACTAACAACAACTGAGGCATATGGAATCCGCTATCTCTTCCTGCTCTTCTTTGTGGAAGGACTCTACTTTTAACTTAATTTAAAATGATTAGCAAGAGGACAGCTAACTACTTTAGCATTCTCCATGTTGAACTTCTGAAGCACTTTCTCAATGTACTTCTCCTTTGATAACCACAATTTCTTGGCATTTCTATCTTTGATTATCTTTATGCCAAAAAGATGATTTGTTGGACCTAAGTCTTTCATGGCAAAAGACTTACTGAGTTTCTTCTTCAAGTCGTCAATTCTTGAAGCATTCTGCTCAACAATTAACATATCATCCATATAGAGTAAACTGATGATAAAATCATCAAAGAATTTTTGGACAAAAGCACAGTGATTAGAATTCGTCTTTTTGTATCCTTGTTCCCCCATAACAGCCTCGAATTTCTTATACCACTGTCTCGATGCTTGTTTTAAGTCATACAAACTTTTCTTCAGTTTGCAAGCATAGTCCTCTTTTCCTTTTTCCTCAAAACTCTCTGATTGCTCCATATAAATTTCTTCTTCTAAATCGCTATAAAGGAAGGCAGTCTTTACATCTATTTGCTCAACCCCCAAGTTGAGGCTCGCTGCTAATCCCAGCACCATACGAATGGATGTCATTTTCACTATCGGTGAAAAAATTTCTTCAAAATCAATGCCTTTTCTTTGGCTGAATCCCTTAACAACCAAACCTGCTTTGAATTTTGGATGCAATCCCTTTTCATCATGCTTAATCCGGTACACCCATATATTATTTAATGCTTTCCTGCCTTCTGGCAACTCCATTAGCTCAAATGTTTTGTTCTTATGCAAGAATTTCATCTCATCTTGCATGGCCTCGATCCATCTCTTCTTGTGTTCACTATCCATAGCTTCTTTAAAGCTCTCAGGTTCTCCTTCATCAGCTAACAACACATACTCATTAGTATAATATCTAGTAAAAGGTTGTCGAATTATACCAGATCTCCTTTTTGGAAGAGGAGAAGTGGCAGGAGCTGGTGGTTGAGTGTCAACACCATTTTCATCTGGTTCAATTTCAGTGGAAGCATCATTTTCACCAGATCTCTCATCATGGATCATATCTTTAACTTGTCTTAGAACAAGTGTTGAAGGATTAAATTCTAGGTCCATTGAATCACCATTAGACTTTGTTGCATCCTTCTGCACCTTGTTAACATCTTCAATGGTTTGATCTTCAACAAATATAGCATCACAACTACTTACGAGTTTCTTCTAGACTAGATCATAAAATTTATAGCCAAATTGGTCTTGGTCATAGCAGATGAATACACATTGTCTTGTTTTGACATCAAGCTTAGTTCTCTCATCCTTTGGGACATGTACGAGTGCTTTGCAGCTAAACACCATAAATGATCATAGTAAACATTCTTTCCTAACCATACTTTCTCTGGAACTGCCTGCAGTAAAGGAACACAAGGTGAACCAGCACATATGCTGCCGTTAGTAAGGCTTCACCCCAAAACATCTTAGGAAACTTTGAATATGAGAGTAGACATCTAACTCTCTCCATCAAAGTCATATTCATCCTTTTAGCTAGTCCATTTAACTGCGGCATTTTTGGAGGTGTTATTTGATGTCAAATGCCATGCTATATGCAATAACCATCAAATGGTCCAGTGTATACTCAGTCATTTTCTGTTCAAATACACTTAAGTTTCTTCCCAGTCTGTCTCTCAACTGAGGCTATGAATTGTTTGAAAACATTTAGCACTTAGTCCTTTGACTTCAGAGTATACGTCCATATTTTTCGGGAATGATCATCAATAAAAGTCACAAAGTATTGAGCAGCACCAAGTGACCTCAGCATTGGTCTACACAAGTCTAAGTGTACCAGATCCAATACATTCTTCATTCTGGAAGGAGGGGAACTTTTGGAAGCAACTCGGTTCTGCTTTCCTACTAGACAATCAACACATTTCTTCAAATGCACCTGTTTATGTTCGTATGACATATTTCTTTTTAGTAACAGTGTCATCCCTTTCTCACTCATGCAACCCAGTCTTTTGTGCCATAATTCAGTTGTGTCGTCTTTCTCCACTGCGTTTACAACATCGCTGGAGAGCTTCGTTTTCACCATAGAACCTTTAGTGAGCTTCCATTGGCATTCCTGAAGGTGTTACAATAACCTTAATCATCAATTTTTCTTGTATAGATCAAATTCAAGTGCATTTCTGGAATATGTCGTACATCTCTCAGGACGAATCTCGTGCCATTCTCCATTATTAGGTGAACGTCTCCTTTGCCAACAACTTTCGATAATTTGTTATTTTCCATTCTAACCACACCAAAATCTCCCGGTGTGTAAGATGAGAAACATTCCCTTCGTGATGTACTGTGAATGGTTGCACCACTGTCAATCACCCAACTTATGTCATGGGTTGCCAGATTGATTATATCACCATCATAGATGACATTGAATTCGTCGACGATATTTGAATGCTCATCATCACTGTCATTTTTCTTCACATACTTATCTTTTTTGCTTTCTTTTCTGAGAAGCCAACAAAACCTTCCCTTCTTTTTACAATGATGATATTCCACATTGACATACTTGTTTGACCTTCCTCTACTCTTGTTTTTGGGCTTAGAACCCCTGGATTAACTTCTTCCTCTTAAATCGGCAATCAGAACCTCTGATTGTGATAAAGAAGATGAATTTCTCCTTCTCATTTCTTCATTCAAGATGCCACTCTTGGCGGCTTCTAAGCTGAATACATCAATCGGTGCAGAATTTGTAAGTGAAAATTTTAAAAGTCTCCCAAGACTCTGGTAAAGAAGCGAGCACTTCATCATCAAACTTTATTTTCATCCCTGAAAGTTGATCCAAGATCCCTTGCCATTCAAATGGTCTGCTACAGAAGTACCTTCTCGATATTTTATCTACATCAACTTTGTCAGATAAAATAATTTATTGTTGCCAGTCTTTGAGGTGTACAATTCTTCGAGTTCCCTCCAAAGTGTTCGAGCGTTTGTCTCAGTACAAATGTGGTTATAGACATTATTTTCAACATATTTTCGAATGAAACCATAAACTTGTTCATGCTCGAACTCCCATTCCTAGTCTGACTTCTCTTCAGTTTAGCAGAAGCAAATACCGATAAATGCAATTTTGTCACGAACAAGAGATCCTTAATCTTGTTTTTCCATCTCTAGAAATTTACGCCATTTAAACTGATCATCTTTGTCACCTTTGCCTCGATTTTGACCGTACGTATGAACAGTACTCGTACATATAAATAGTATCCATACATATAAACAGTACCCGTATAGATGAATAGTACCCATACGTATAAATTTTGGCTCTGATACCAATATGTTGGGAAAAATAAAAACAATGTTTTCCCTTTACTTAGTTGCGGCAATTAAGTTTTCTGATATAGAGGGTCCACTTTAGTGACAACTATAGAGCATACGACTTAATCAACCAATAAACTAAGTTGTAACTGTGTAAAATGGAATTGCGACAATAATAAAATGAACACGAAGATTTAACGTGGTTCACCCAAATGTTGGGCTACATCCACAGAACATACTCGAAAAAATACTTCCACTATAAAAATAGTAGGTACAAAGAAAGTTTCACAACACCTCACAAATGAGTGCTACCCAAAAATAATGGTAGTCTTGGTATCTCTCAAAGAATACCTCACAACAATTCTCACTATTTTATCACTCATACTTTTAAGAACCTCTTAAAAGCTCAACTCTCTTTCTTTCTTATTTTTCCCTCTGCCTTGGCTCTCTATATTGTGTTATTCTTTAATATAACGGAGGTACGGAATTTCAACAAAAAACAAACTAAAGTTTAACACAGCAGAGTTTGGCAGTAGCCCAGGCGTGGCTGCTGCTTTGACTCTCCATTTTTTTATTAATATGTGATGGGTCCCTTATACGGGACGAACCCACCTAACACATATGTCTCCAAAAATTTTCAACTCCCTAAAGAGAGTTTCACAAATGTAATAGAATGAGCTTACTAAGGACATTAGTGCTGAGGAAAACAAAAATACCATGTTCTCCATCCATCCTGAAAAAGCAACAGGACCCATGGGTTCAATAGTAGGTTTTTCAGCAACATGGGATTTGATTGGTGATATGGTTATCAATGCTATCAAAGAATTATTCAATAGTTATAGAATGCTCAATGAATGGAATAGAACATATATATGTCTAGTGCCAAATTTAAGTTTTTTATTCTTGATATTCAAACATCAAATACATAAACCATACGTAAATCATTCATAACAATTCAGATCTTAAATATAATAATAACCATATAGATGAAGCGAATAAATCACTTATCTTGAGCGGAATACGTCATGATGTAAAGAGAAAGCTTTTACCGATTACGAACTAGTTTCTCTCTCCTAACCCTCTTTCCGTACGATAGCTTGATAGGTAGCTCAATACATAAATACCTACTTTCTATATTTTTTTTGTCTGTACTTGATTAGGATAGAGAGAGAGAACTAGTTTATATACACTTCTGTGTTAACATTAAATCTTGTACGTCCATCAAGTACAAAATTAACAGTTGAGACTTAATATACTATTAAATTAAGAAAAACCCTAAACCAAGTTTAATATAAGCTTACAGAAAACATGGGCCATAACTAGACATGTCAATGGGTCGGGCCAGGCTGAGCCCGCCGTCTCCCATGGTGACCATGGGCCAGCTTATGGCCGGCCCACCTATTTATTTTTAAAGGAAAAAATTCAAAATGACGTTGTTTCGAAAAAATGGGCGGGCCACTAGCAGGACCGAGCGGACTATGGTCTGCCCATGGCCCCCTGGTCTGGTTGCACCGAGCCATAATTGTCATCCCTAGCCATAACATTAGGCCATATTTCTTACATGCTCCCACTTGGCCAGATGTGTCATCATTACATTTAATAGTATAACATAAGGGTAGCAAAAATAAAATCTTATAAACCGTTAACATCATAAGCACCTCAATACATCAAATCACACAATGTGAGTTATGGCTGTCAAGAATTTGTTATGTTTATGTTCATAAGTTGTATATAAATAACATACAGCCCACATACTTATTGTGAAAATATATACAAATTTTTTATTCAACAATCATGTATACATAAATATAATGAATAAGAAATATAAAATTCAGAAACATATTATTATTAAGCTCAAGAGTTCTAAAACATCATCATCAAACATTATTACCAGTCATCAATACAACCAAGACCGATCCTAAGTACACGTTCTTTGAATGTCTTTGGCTGTAAACCCTTAGTTAAAGGATCTACAAGTATGGGATCCATCCTAATATGTTCTATATGCACTCTTTGTTTCTGAATTTCCTCTTTAACAACAAAATACTTTAATTCCAAGTGTTTTGCACCTCTAGAGTATTTGTCATTTTTAAAGAAGAAAATTATTATAGAATTATCAAAATAAATTCTCAATGGCTTGCTTACTGTGTTGACAACCCCCAAGCCTTGAAATAAAGTTCTGCAGCCATAATGCATAAATTGTAGCCTCATAACAAGCTACAAATTATGCTTCCATAATGGATGAAGCAATGATAGACTATTTGGAACTTTTCCATGAGATTGCTCCTTCAGCTAATAGGAACCAATAGTCAAATGTTGACTTTCTACTATCAACACATCCTGTAAAATCTAAATCTAAATATCCAATCACTTATAAATGATCAGACCTCTTATAAATAAGCATGTAATCCTTTGTTCCTTGAAAATATCTCATCACTTTCTTTGCAACATTCAAATGTTCAATACCAGGATTACTTTGATATCCACCCAGCATCCCTACCGCAAAACTTATGTTGGGTCTAGTGTAGGTTTGTAGGTACGTCAAACTGCCCATAATAGAAGCATATGGAATTGTTTCCATTTTCTTACATTCCTCATCATTCTTTGGACATTTCATAAGACTAAATTTATCTCCCTTTTGAATAGGTACTAGACCTATTGAGCACTTGCTCATGTTAAATTTCTCAAGAATTTTCTCAATATAGGCTTTCTGAGACAATCCTAATAAACCTTCTAATCTCTTACGGAATGTTGAAATTCCAGTCACATAAGATGTCTCTCTTATATCTTTCATTTCAAAATTCTTAGAAATAAATTCTTTAGTCTTATGTAATAAACCTAGGTCATTAGCAGCAAGCAAAATGTCATCAACATACAGACTAGAAATATAAACTCACTCCCATTGACCTTTCGATAAATACACCGATCAACAGTGATTTCCTCAAAACCGAAAGAAGTAATGGTATTATTGAACTTAATATACCATTTCTTGAAAGCTTGTTTAAGTCCATATATTAACTTCTTCAATTTACACACCACACTTTCTTTACCTTCAATGGAAAAACCTTTAGGTTGATCCATATAAACTTCCTCCTCAAGATCCCCATTCAGAAAGACTATTTTCACATCCATCTGATGTAGCTTTAAAGCAAATTGAGCTACTAATGCTAAAATTATTCTCAATGAATCTTTCTTTGAGACAGATGAAAAAGTCTCCTTATAATCAATGCCATCTTTCTGAGTATAATCGTTGGTAAAAAGTCTAGCTTTATATCTTTTAACATTGCCATTCAAGTCTTGTTTGGTCTTAAAGACCCATTTACAGCCAACTCGTTTAGAACCTTTCAGCAAGTCTACAAGATCTCAGACATTATTTTGAGCCATTGATTTTAACTCTTCTTTCACAGCATCAATTCATCTTTCAGATTTATCACTACTTATGGCTTGTGAAAATGAAATAAGATCATTATCAATGCCGAATAAACCATATAATCATAGTTGACCTTCTAACCCTTACAAGTTTATTTAAAGTTATACCAACTAGATCATATGTATGAGCTAGTGGTAAATTAGGTTCTTCATGGGATGCTACTTCATTATCCTAATGTTGTTCTTGATTATTTTAATCTTCCAAATCAGGAACAACATTTGTTGTTGTTTTGGGTTTAAGAACATTTATGGGTACTAGAACATCAACCGTTATTTCATTAATATCCACAACTTGATTTTCCGCACTCCAACTGGCTTCACCATTCTCTAAAAATTTGGCATTAGTTGTTTCAACAATTCTAGAACTATGGTTTAGACAATAAAACCCTTTGGATTTCTCCGGGTAACTAGTAAGGTACCACTAACTGTTCGAGAATCCAATTTTCTTATATATGGATTATAGATACATGCTTCTACTGGACAACCCTAAACATCCAAATGTCTTAAACTAGGTTTCCTTCCAATCCATAACTCGAAAGGAGTTTTAGAAACTATCTTACTAGGAACCCTGTTTAACAGATACATAGTAGTTCTAAGTGCATACATCCGTAAACTTTTGGGCAATAAGGAATTACTCATCATACTCCTAACCATATACATTAATGTTTTATTTCGCCTTTTTGCCACACCATTTTGTTGTGGTGTGTCTAGCATAGTATACTATGTACATATGTCATGACATTCGAGGAACTTACCAAACGGACAAAGGCATTGTCCAGATTTGTCATGCTTTCCATAATACTCACAACCTTTATCAGATCTTATAATTTTCACTTTTCTATCTAATTGCCTCTCAACCTCCTTTATAAACACCTTAAGGATATTTACATATTGAGATTTTTCATACAACAAATAGATATATCTATATCGTGAAAAATCATTTATAAAGGTGATGAAGTATTTTTGTACATTAGAGGACGGAGTGTCAAAAGATCCGCAAATGTCGGTGTGTATTATTTCAAGAAGTTAACTACTTCTCGTGGCTCCTTTCTTGCTATGTTTGATTTGCTTTCCCTTAATGCATTTCACACATAAGCCAAGATCGGTAAAATCTAGATTCGGTAGAATCTCATTATTTACTAATCTTTCTAACATTTATTTGGATATATGACCCAAATGTTGATGCCATAAGTGAGTAGAATGTTCATTTGCTAAACTACGTTTTATTCTAACATTTTGATTAACAATAAATAGGGATTAAGAAAAAACATCATCAAGTTTCAATTTATATAAACCATCTATAAGCATTCCGTAACCAATAAAGGAATTATTCTTTTACAAATTAAAATAATCATTTCCACCCTTAAAGGTATATTCACTACATCAAGTCTAGAAATAGAAATTAAATTTCTAGAAATTAAAGGTATATAGAGAGTGTTCATTATACCTACGTGAAACCTAGTATCTAATGTGAGCTATAAGTCCCTACACTTTCAATTGGGGCCTTTATTCGGTTCCCCATAAGTAGAAAGTTATTAGTTGTGCTTATGGTTTGGATTATAAGAAATCCCTGTATAATGTTGAAAATGTGAGTAGTGGCATCAGAATCAAACGACCAAGTATTATAAGAAACTTAAGATAAGTTTGATTCAAAGCATATAGAAACATAATGTATACCTTTCTTTTCAAACCAAGCCTTACGTTTTGGGCAATCTTTCTGATAATGTCCTTTCTTGCAACATTTATCTAACTTTTGTCCCTTCCTTTCACTATCAACAGCCTGTAGAACTTTAGCATGTTCTTTCTTCGTAAAATTCTTGGTCTTTAGTTTTAGTTTCTTTCTGGCTCCTTGACCCACTAGGTTAATAGAATGAACTCCTTGTTTCTTTAATCTCGCTTCCTCCTGAATAAGCTTACTAGACAATTCATCAATATTTCACTTATCATTTAATGTGTTATAATTGATGTGGAGCTATCCATATTCAGTAGGAAATGAGTTCATGATAAACTAGACTAATAAGGAGTCTTTCACACTTAGACCCAGTATCTTAAGTCTTGCTACGATGTTAGTCATATCAAGGACATATTGATGTATACTCTTTGACACATTAAACTTTATGTTCATGAGTTCAGCTATAAGTTTCCTTGCAAGTGCCTTATTGATAGAATAGAACTTATCTTCCACAAGCTTAAGAAAATCTTTAGCATTTTGATTTTCAGTGCTATGAAGAGTAGACTTAATGTTGTTGGCAATTGACATTGCATCAAATTCAAGCATAACCTGTTAGACTTTGCCCATGCCTTATAGTGTGCGTTTTTAGCCTTTGTATTGATTCATTAAGGTCAGAAGGCTCATCCTCTAATAGCACCAAGTCAAGATCCAAAACACCTAAATATAAAGTGATTTGTTCGCTCCATTTAGAGAAATTCACACCAATGAACAAAGAAACAGATGAAGCTTAAGAGTGAAGGCTAATAATTGCAAATATATAAATGTTCACTAATTAACAGATTCAGACAGGAAGTACATACATTTAATATATTGCAGGTTTCCTTTGGGTAAACACAACAATACATATCATCACCTTCATTAGAATGCCATTTAAACTTTATAATAAAATTAAATAAACTTCATTAAAAACGTATAGCATCTTTGGATAACTATATATATGACAAGAGTATGTCTATTTTTTCCTTTATATTTATTAGTTATAGAACATTGATTTGTCGTTGCGTAAAGTCCTTAATTTCTATCAACTAATAAAATTTTCATAATAGCATTTCATAAAATATATAATTATATGACCAACATTCAAATTTTAATTTTGCCACTTTAGTGACTAACAAATTCATTTTAATCACATTGTCATATATAAAATAATATTAATAAATCCATAAGATGAAATTAAAATTAAATTTGATTATAGGTCAAAATATCATTAATATGACCAAAAGGCAAGAAATCAAAACTTTAAAATCAATTCATCCATATCAAAACTTTATGGGATAAAACAGTAATTTTCTATTCAAAAAACCTAATTTTAGAAGTTATGAAAGATGAAGTAATACACAGTAATTTTCTAGAATTGAAAAGATACCCAGACGTGTCTCTTACTACCCTTCCATGAGGTTAAACAATGTATCCATATTAAACCCCTTTGTTTACTTGCTCCAATTCCTTGATTTTGGTATGTACTCAAACTTATAAGCAAAAGATAAAAGAGAAGACACGACAAGGTGACTGGTGCACATATTCAATAGACCAATCAACAACAAAACGTCATTGAGGCAATAGAAAATGACAATCCAGACAAACCCACCGCCACTCGTCATCGTCGCTCGGCCCAATCAAGCAAAAGGTCCTTCTTAATTGATTAAGCAAATCACTCACAACCTTGCTAAGTTGGCATCGTTATCTCATTAACCAGTATATAATCCTTTTTTTAATGGAAATTTTATTCTTTATACAAACCCTAGAATCATAATTTTAATAAACATCATAATTGAAACAATCACATTAATCTAAGGATTATTATCTATTCAAAAACCTAAGGCTCTGATACCACATATAAGTTTTTCGTTCTTGATATTCAAACATCAAATACATAAATCATATGTAAATCATGAATCATACGTAAATCATTCATGCCTATTGAGATCTTGAATATAATAATAACTATATAGATGAAGCAAATAAATCACTTACCTTGAGTGGAATACATCATGATGTAGAGAGCTTTGACCGATTATGAACTAGTTTCTCTCTCTTAACCCTATTTCTATACGATAGCTTGATGGAAAGCTCAATTGTAGTGCCCCCTTACCGAAAGGTACACACCAAGACGCTCGAAAGTCATTCCGGTACATAACTTAGGATAATGGCACGCTACATTCACTTACTACATTCACTTCGCATGGTATGGTATCATAATTCACTTATAAAACATCATAAAGAAACCACAATATTTTAAAACCAACTTTTTCCTCATTTCATTTCATAAAAACTCGATTGTCTACATTGTGACTTTCAACAATTTCCATATGTACATCATCAAAACCTAATACAATAGTACTACATGAATG
>JAOTAY010019059.1:0-14305 GCA_025629805.1 Erythroxylum baracoense
TATAAAAATGAAAGAAAAAGCAGAGATCTACTGTTTCAATTTCATATATATCGAATTTGAATATCAGAATAGCAGATATAAGTCTGAAATCTATTAAGCATGAAAATATCACCATTTGGATTTGATCGAGTGTCTTTTAGTGTAAGTTTTAATGATTAACCTTCGATAATCCGCAAGCGTACGGCTCATTAGTGTAGTATCAAAGTTTTTGATCCCATGAAGAGGCGGTTACTCTAATCCTAAAATCTAAGGCCAGAAACAATAATAGAAATCCAAGATGTAACAAAACTAAAAACGAGAATTTAATTCAATTAATCAAATTAAGAATCAAACATGAATATACAAATTATTAAGCAATTGCAACACACCTAAGAATCAACCGAAAGAAATTACCAATTAAGAGAAAGGGAATTTTACCTATCCTTAATGCCAACCTAACTGATTATAAATATCAGATTATTGGCTCTAGACTGTCCTAAAGTTGATAACTCTCTCTAGTTATAACCATTAACCCTAAATCATAAACCCTAATCAGATTATGGAAGATGCAATTTCTCAATTCACAACCTATCCAAAACCTTAATTAGTTATGAAGTTCTCTAATAAACTATCGAAAACCTATGTAAGATCTCTCTTCGCACAATTTTTGGATTTGGTTCAATTCTTGTTCTATTAAATAACCTAACTCTCATTAGTCCAATTTAATCATTTTTCATTCAATTCACCGTCTCAGTTTATTACAAATTTATAAAATTACAGAATCAAACCACAACAAATCTAGTAAACATATAAACAATCAGATTTTCATTAATTCAAGAATAAAACATCGAATGTGAGTTTAGAACATCCTTAACATTCTAGATCCTATCATCAACTATTCAATCCAATTCTATACAATGATAAAACTAAAAATAAATAGGAAATACAATCTAAATGGAGGATAGGAGGTAGCGACATCGAGAAACCTCCTGATTTGGAAAGTATGTCGAGTTAGCTTCTTCTCCTCTTCTCTCTTCCTTCTTCTCTTCCTCTATCTCTCGATGAATTCTCTCTAGGTTTTCTCAAGGTGGTTGACGCCAAAGCTCCACTCTACCTATTTTCTTGTTCTTTAAATATCCTTTTGTGTTCTGAGCAACTCTAGGATTTTTGGGGTCTGAAAGATCTAAAAAATTCCTCAAAACTTGACGTTTTTGAGTGTCTGTGCGTCTACTCGACACAAGCCACAATTGTGGGCCATTTCTTGAGCTTTTGTCACGATCATGGCATGTAGGCCATGATCTCAGGCCATCCTTATGCTTCTGTCACGATTGTGGCATTCAGCTCACGATCGTGGGCAAACTCTGGTGCTTCTGTCACGATCGTAGTTTGATATGCCACAATTGTGGGCCTTTGTTTTGGCCTGAATGTCTACAAAACTTCTCCATTCTTCGATGTTGACCCTGAAACACTAGCAAACACATCAAGGTACCTCAAAAACATAATAATTAAGCTCAAAGACTTGTACTAACCCATAAAACACTTAAAACATAAATAATTAACAAACTAACATAGTTCTAACATAAACATATACTAAATGATTGAATTAACAACTAAACACATATCAAACTATACCCTAAAACACGATCGAATTTACACTTATCATGATTCATATTCAGTGTACCAGTAGAATATTGGTTAAAAAAGAGGCTTAGTATGCTGGCTAATTTTATTGGAAATCTTACATATATGTATGAAAATACAACTTTGAGGAAAAGGATTGGTTACATTATAATGTGTGTTAGCGTTGAGCTTATGAAAGAACTAACTGATTTCATTCCTCTTATGAGACATAGGGAGGATGGGAATTTATTTGAAGACCTTGTATATGTTTCTTACTAACGAAAATGTACATAAATACAAAATCTCCCTACCCTCAATATACTGAGACCCCTATTCTCCACCCCCGACACTCTTTGCCTCATTTAATTCAACAATAACCTTTCCCAGAGCAAGCTTAAACTATAAACAAAACACTATGACCATAAAAACCCCAACCTTGAGCCACATACACTGAAAAACACAAAATACCCTAAAACTGAACCCATCTACAATAATATTGGACTTGACAGAATTCCCACCATTAAATGGAGTAACTGAGAATAAAGCATAAGATAATAACACTAGAAGAACTTAGTCTTTAGTGGTTTGAGACTTTGGCAATCTGAGAAAACCTAGGTACGTTAAATCAAACTTAGAAGAACCTATTTGTGTTCCATTATAGGTATTGAAAAAGGGTTTATTGAAATGAAGCTCGTTACTAGTGGGATTGTTTCTTGAATTATGTAATATGAGTGTTTGTTTATATTCTAAGTATTTGTTTGGTCTAGATTATGATTTCAATCTTAATTTTATGTTTCTTGAGGTGTTTGATGTGCTTGTTAGTATTGGAAACCAGATCATTGAAGAACAAAGATGCATAGGGTTATATGGCTAAGGTCACGTCACGATTGTGACACCTATGCCATAATCGTGACAGATATTTTCAAGGTACAAGTTTTTTCATCTGTTTAGGGTTTGAGGGTGCTTTTGGAACCGATCAAAGTGAGGAAACCCTACTTACATCCCCAAAATCCTAATACACTATTTAGGGACATGAAAGACATAAAATATGTAGCAGCCAACACAAAAAGTGGATCAAACAAGGGAGATCAAGAAGAACATCTAGGAATTCTAGCTTTCTAGATCAAGTCTCCAATATATTTTTTCTTCTTTTCCTTTAGTTATTTCATTATTCTTGATGTGTAATCTAAATTCCAAGATGTTAAACATATTCATGAAGTTCTAAATTTTTGATTATGATTTATTCTAGATTTGTTTTGAGACTTTAATTATTGTTGATTTCAATACATATTCTGGTGTTTATGATAATTTCACATTTTTATAATTGACAAAAAATCAAGAGAGCGAGTCAGAAGTAATCATATTAGATTGTGCAATGAGAGTTGGTAGTTTAATAGTCCCACAATTATCAAATTAACAATCATTTAAGGAGAGATCTTGTTTGAGAACTTAATTATCTATTAGATAACTTTAAATATAATTAAAAAGGTTAGGGAAAGTTTTGTGAATTGATAGGTTGCAATTCTAGAATTTTTGAATTCAGTTACGGTTAATTGATTAGTTATTGAGAGAGAGTAATTAATACCTTAGGAAACCTAGGATCAAGAACATAGGAAACCTAGGATCAAGAACATAATTGGATCGAAAATACTAAGGGAAACAAAATAAGGAAAGAATAAGTCCTACGTATTCCACTTTAATCAAAACCCTAATCTTATTGGTAGCTCATTGTTTGCTTAATTTATTTGCTTTTTTTAATTATTTGGTTCTATTTCTGCTATTTATTTTTATTCAAATCAATTTCTTATTACGTTAGACAAAGTTAGGATTTAAATTGTTAACCTTGAATAATCTTCATGGGAATGACAACCTTATATACTACATGATACAATCTGTATACTTATAGTGTATTGAGGGTTTCCTTTTAATATAATAATATGTCAGAAGATGCCGTTAGGATGAGGCTCTTTCTTTTTTTATACTAAGGGATAAAGCCAAGGTTTGGTATCATTCTTTAAACATAACCAACATTATGACATAGGAGTAGTTGCTGCGTGCATTCATAGATAAGTACTTCCCTTTGACAAGGTTAACAAGGTTGATGAAGGAAATTGCAAATTTCCAACTAAATGATGGGGAGTCACTATATGAAGCGTGGGAGCGTTATAAGGAATTACAAAGGAGATGTCCTCCCATAATCTACCAAAGAAATTTCTCTTGCAAACATTTCATAATGAAGTTAATCTACCCATAAAGGGCACTATAGATGCAGATTCTAGAGGATCTTTTATGTGAAAGACAATTGAGGAATCAAATAACTTGTTAGAGGAGATGGAAAATAACATCTGTCTTTGGACGTCAAATAGAAGTAGAAAACAATCAAATTTTTACTATCAGAAGGTAGTCATTACTATTGATTCAGTGACAACATTATAGGCTGAGATCTCTAACTTAACAAGAAAATTGAATAGCCTACTAGCTTCCTCATTTGCTTCAGTGAAACCAATTTAGCATGGATTCAAATTATATGGACAAGTTAATCATTTTACTAATGACTACTTTTTAGTGCAAAAAAACAATATGGAGTAACTAAATTATATGGAAAGATAATTCGATCAAAGAGGTGGGAATAATCGCTACTCTAACACATACAATCTTGGGTGGAGGAATCACAGAAAATTTTCTTGTTCTAACAATGGGGGAAATCAATTTAGAAATCAAGGGTCACCTGGATTTCAACAAGATAAATTGAATTCCAATGATTCCAAGTTAGACAAGATCATAGACAAGCTCATGAGTATGGACGAGGCCTATAAGAGGCTAGAAGAGAAGTTCGAGAAAGTAGTTAAAAACCACGTCTCTTCCATTCATAATATAGAGGTTCATTGACAAACGCATTGTCTATACGAAGTGTGGGGAGTCTCCCACGTAAAATTGAAGCAAACCCAAGGGAGTAACTCAAAGCAATCACACTTAGGAGTGGGAAGGAGCTCAAATAACCAATAGATAAATAAGCTGAAACCCACTCTTTAGATGATCAAGAAAAAGGAAAAAAGATAAAGAAAAGAGTGAACACCCTATGTATGTTGCCCTTCCACCATATCCACATAATATTCTATTCCCCCAACGATTACAAAAAGTATAAATTAGACGTATAATTTGCAAAGTTCATGGAGAAGCTAAATACTTTGCAAATTAACTTATCATTTTTTGATGGATTGGAACATATGCCCAAGCACTTTAAGTTCCTTAAAGACATATTATCAAAGAAGAGAACTTAGGAAGAGATCAAATAGTAGAACTTACTGAAAGTTGTAGCTCTATTATCACTAGTCATATGCTTTCCAAATTGAAGGATCCAGGGAGCTTCACAATACCCTATGTAATTGGTGACATGGAGTTTGTGAAGTGCTTATATGATTTAGGTGCAAGTATAAATCTTAAGCCTTTGTCGATCTTTAGAAAATTGCAGCTTGACAATGAGAAGCCAACTTCGATGTTTACTCAATTGGCCAATCAGTTCATTATGAAACCGTTTGGCATGATGGAAGATGTGATCATGAAGGTTTATAAGTTCATTATTCCTATGAACTTTGTGTTGCTAGATTTCAAAGAGAACAGGAACTGTCTATTCATTCTTGGACGACCTTTCATATGCACTAGAAAAGCACTGATAGATGTTTATGAAGGCAAATTGCTTCTTCAGATTGGTAATGAGAATATGGAGTTCAATGTGAACAAGGTCTTGAAACATCCAAAATAAAGAAACTTTTGAATGAAAATAGGCATAATGGATGGATGTATCAAAGAGTAAGAGGAGAGATGCTTTGAAGAAGTAATTTATGAGGAACAAGTGATAAAGGACTTAAAGCTCAAGGAATATACGAAAGTCTCTATTGAAGAAGATGAAATGGAAGAGTGGATGATGGTGATTTTAGAAGAAGATGAGGAATTCACCTTCCTACAACATAAACTATTTGATTCGATCGAAGATTCAAGGAGTTTCATCATTGTTGATTTTTTTTGAAAGTTTGTTATCGAAAAGGGCATTACTAAAATTACTTGGATGTTTTAATTTGATTGATTTTGTCCTTTTTATTTTCTCACAACATGTAGCTTATTTAAGTACTACTAAAATAAATTTGGACAACAAGAGTGGAACTAAGCCACTCATAATTTATCCTGGATGAGTTTTAATTGATGAAAGATCAAGCTAGAGACTTTAACATATTATATACTTAGGTTATTTCGTGAATTCTAGTATTTAGGTTTTTAACTTTTACGTTTTAAAGTGATTTGGATGGCTAAATTTCTTGTTTGTGAAGTTATTACAAGTTAGGGAAGAAAGCTTGAGGGTTACATAAAGAAAAAAAATGACAAAATGGGACAAAGGTAAAAAAAGACAAAACGAGACAAAGGTGAAAAATTTCAGCATGTCATAATTGTGACATGGAAGTCACAATTGTGCATGGCTGAAATTTGGTTTTGTCACTGATATGTACTTAATTGATTGTATTTATTCAATAACACTTAGTGATTAATGATACGAAAGTGCTTAAGACACTCACTTTAGTTTATATATAGTTTTAATACAATTCAGAAGCAAAAGAGCTAAAGCGAGTCAAAAGCACTATATTTGAGTCATTTTCCAAAGATTCACTCTCACTTATCTTCATGGAGCAAGAAGTAGATTAAAAGCAAGAAGAAGATAAGAAAATGAAAGAACAAGAAGAAAATGCTGTCAACAAGGCTCACGACCATTTAGAAAATTTCTCACTATTGTGCAACCAGTTGCATGGTCATGAGACCACTCTCATGCCTACTCAAAGATGTTTCAAGGGGTGTGACACACCACTCACACCCGTGACTCACCCACTCACCACTATAAGTCTATGTCACCTTACCAAAAACCCTAGCTTTTTAATATAAAAGAGAAAGAGGTGCGACGGTAGAGACATGAATATTTATGTTTTCGTTTGGGAAAAGTTTGAAGAATCGACATAGAGGTTTTGGGAGAATGAAGAGGAGCATACCTCTCATCTTTTGTAGACCCATAGAGAGCTAGACATTCTGATGCCGATTCAGAGGTGACATCGACACCAACGATCCGGTTAAACATTTCTTCCATTAATTTTTGTTATTCTTTCTCTCTTTAGGAATTGATTAGGTTATCCTTTCTTTAATCAATTTGGGTATTCATGTATGGATAATCGTATTCTTGTTATTGTTCGATTGTTTATGTATGAAACCATAACTAGAATTTCTATATAATTCGTAATTGTTATATTTGAGATTCATTTGTAGCAACTAATGGTTTGTAATCATTTGGGATAACTTAACCTAGGTTAAATGATCCGAGCATATATGGATTTTGCCTTGATTAATTAATTTTCCTAATTTGTAATGCGACTGTCCAATTAAATCTAGAGATCATATCATAGGTTATTCAGTAGTTAGGTTTAATCAACAAGCGTATCTTAACTAAATAATACCTAAGGAAAAACTTGGGTTAATAGAGCTTATCATTAACCTACGATTAATAGTTTCTAGGAGAGAATTGAGATCAACAAATCAATGAAATATGTCTAATTTGGAGTAAGTTGAGATTGAATCAATGAATGGGGTCCCTAACGAATTCATCACTTTCATTATTTTTATATGTTTTCTGTAATATCCTGTCTCTCAAATTGTCTGTTGGACCCTGAAATTTTTTTAGGATTTATTTTAATAAATTAGCAAGCATGAATATAAACTGGAATTCTTGAATTAGCAATTATTAGAGTTTAATTAGGTATATAATTAATTACGTGTGGTTGCATGGATTAAAAGGAAGAGTTAGAATTAAGTTAAGGCGTTAGAAGGCATTAGATTAAATATGGAAAGGTAATCTTGGAAAGAAAAATGTTTGTCTTAAAATAATAAGAAAATAAGAGAAGAGAGTCGTGCATTGTAAGAAAGAAAAAGAGAGAATGTCGTAGAAGAAATTAGAAGAAGAGAAGGAGAAACCGAAACATAGAAAGAAGAAGAAGGAAAGAAAGATAAAGGAGATAAGAAGTGGAAGAAGAAGGTTCAACTGAGTTTTAGGTAACTCTTTATTTATTCTTCTTGTTTTGATAGAAGAAGAAAGAAGAAAAACTAGGTTTTTATATGCTGAAAAAGAAGAGAGAAAGAAGAGGAACAAAAGATTTATGTTCTTAGATTTTCATGAACTTTTAACTTGATCTTAGTTCTTCTAGCTTAGATAAACTAAGAGTAGATTAAGTCTAAGCTTATTTTTGGAGAATATAGCTTTATGGAAGTTCTATTCATGTATGTTGATTGAATGAAAATATGTTTGTTTGAAGGGAAACAAGAACTTCGAAATCAAGAGCAAGAGGAAGAATAAACTTGAGTTTGGATTTATAAGTAAATAGGTGGGTAATATGTTTATAGTCGTTATGTTGATGAGCTGAATTATTTGCTTGTATGTGTACTTAAATGCTTGTTTTTATTTATTGTGAATGTAGGAAAAATAATCTATGATTGAAAACAAGTTTGCTTTACAAGAATTCTGCTGCTTTGATGTTAATGAAAAATAGAAAATTTAAGAAGCATGAAAATATGATTATGATATGAAATATGTAAGCTTCAAAAATTTTCTTGTGTGGGCAAGAGAGATATCATTTCGTTCTTCACGTGCACATTGACATATAGCCTTCTCCCGACTCTCCGCTTGTGGCATATGAGCTCTGAAAAATAGACTAAATTCATTCATAGTGTAAACTTCGGTTTCGTCATTTCGTTCTATGGGATTCTCTCAAGCCATTATATGTGTTCATTTTGCTTTAAATTGCTAAACACGACATATGATTGAGTGCTATGTTTTGATGATTGAAAAATTTACCTTATTCAATTTGTGTAAGAATATTTTTATTTGTGAGCTTGAACCGTTGATAATGTAATTTAAATGTGATATAAATTTATGTATATGTTTGTTTGTGTGTATGTGTGTGGTTCGTCGCTAATGGCTATAACCGTATTAGCCACTGAGCTGGGAAGCTCACCCCATTATCTTTCCACTCCTCAGGAGTAGAAATAGCAGATCGATGTTGAACCTTACAAAAACTTTGGCTGACTCCAAGAATTTCTATTTTTGTAACTAAGTTAGTTCAGAAACTTTTGGTACTCTAGAAGTATATCAAGCATGAGCATTCATGATTGTATTTTTGTATTATTCTACTAATGTGACTTTTGTTTGTAATTGAAGTTATGTATGAACCTTGCAACATCTAAGAAATGAAACTTTGTCTTCTGGAGAAATGAATGAAAGAAGGGTTGAAGAACTCCTTTTGTATATGTGCAGAAAATTTCTTTTCTGTTAGTGTAATTGTGTTGGGAATAAATTGCTAATTGTTTAATGGTTTTTGAATAATTTATTCTTAAGCAAATTGATGGGTTGGGAGTCTATTTTGTTAGGAGTACTATGTGTATGGATTGTGTTTTTTGGATTCGGGGCTTTTGATATAGGTAGTAGTTTTCACAGATTTCAGAAAGGAAAAAGGAATAAAAATGTGTTCAAAAATTTCAATGAATAAATTATATTGATCTAGGTAGAATTAGATAAAATTGTCTGCATAAAAGTTGTAGCTCTTTCTCTTAGCTTTCTAACGACATAAAGTTTATAATTTTTGGACTTTTGAATTAAAAGTTATGATGTTTTGAAGTAGGAGAGTGCAGATGGGGTTGCACGATCGTGACAATCAGCTACTATTCACCAAAAGTCACGATCGTGCACAAGCATGATTGTGACTCTCCCCTCTCATGCCCATGATTTTTCAAAAGTCACGCCTGTGACTTTTTCATTTCTTCTTTTTCTTTTTATTTTATTTATTCATTTGTTTGTTTATTTGTTCGACTCCCAATCTGATTTATTTTCGTGTCTATTTTATTTTATGCTATTTTATTTTATGTGTTTGTGTATTTGTTTTTACTCCCACCATGATTTCTTTTTATCTTTATCTTAGTTTTATTTATTTTATTTTAAAAGTCCCTCAATTTTGAAGCCTTGTCATCACGAAATAAGAACCGAGACCCAGGGCCAACATTGTTAAAGGATTTAAAGTGTTAGACTATTGAGTCCCATGAGTGGCATCATATAAAATGAATTTGGTACATTTATGACATGATTTTATGATTGTATTCAAATGCATAATATGAGCATACACACATGAATTGTGAGTTAGACAAATTGTACTCAATTGACATATTCTGGGGTATGAAACTAAAATGAATGTGTTTTTCCAATGTCTTGCACTTTGGTTTACCAATGATAAGAACTGATGGATTACAATTAGCAACTTGGAATTAATTATTACAATTGGGAGATTGATAAATTAATATGTACATTTAGTCTTGGAAAATGCCAAGTGGCAAGACAAATTGACATATGAAAAATTAACACGATTAAGCCTATAAATTGAGTGACATTTGGCATAGATAAATAAGTGATGAATGGACTAGTAATTAATTGACAAATGGATTAATTATTAAGTGACAAATGGACCAATAACTAAGAGACAAATGGAAGCTTAAGGAGTAGATACATGGCTTACATGTCAAGTGACAAATGCCATTGTCAAAGAGAGACACTTAGCACCTTAATAAGCAAGTTTTTGTAGAGGTGGTTTCTGTTGTCTTCACTTTGTATCTCCACCGAAAATTGCTCTTAACTCATCTCTCTATAGTTTGGTTTGAACCTAGCTAAATTTCTACACCAAAACTATACATTTATCCTTCATAAGATAGATAAAGAACCAGCTTATAGTGGTCTTCATCTTGCTGTTGAAAACTAACTTATTTTCACCTTGAGTTTGTGATGAGCTTGCATGAATGGAGAGCTAATTTAACTTGATGTATTGAGGAGGAATTTAAGCTTAACAAGTAAGTAGAAATATGATCTTTATGTCATGGATTAATAGAATGATAATGATGATTAAATTGGAATGAAATATATATGATGTTGATGATGAAATGAGTTTTGGAAAATGGTGCTTCAATGATAGTTTCTATCTTGATTTTTGAAGCATGAAAGACAATAATCCATAAGCTGCCAATTAAATAATTGTGAGTTGTTATTGGAGATGATGTTGATGAGGAATTGGAGTATAATTAAGGTCTAATTAAGGTATAAATGATGGACTATTAAGAGGATGTAATGAATTTAGTATAAAGACGATAAAATCTAGAAAACAAAGGAAGGGAACTTTTGGTTCACCCAGTCCACGATTGTGGGAAGGCCATTCATGATCATGGGAAATGCTTGGAAGTGAAGAAAATTCTATTTTGTGTGATTCTTGAACCAATTAAGGATAAGATACTTACTATGGTGCATTTGGACTTGATTGAGGCTTAAAATGAGCCTAGTTTGATGTTGGATAAGTTGGTTAAGTGTTTGATAAATATAGGTTGTTAATTGATGTTATAGCTTAAGGAAAATATGGTTTAATATCAATATATCTCAATTTGGAATGTAATAGTGTTAAAGAAATGAAGGTGTTCTTATGAATACAAATGTGATCCAAAGGATATAAATAATGCATTAGGAATGAATGAGTGAGAATTGGGATATTGTATGATTATGTATAATACTAGAAAAGAGTTAGTGAATGTATGTTTGATGAATTGAGCATGATCAAGTGTATTTAAGGTATTAACCTAATTGCAAACTAGCTTATACATGCTATGATGTTTGAATGATCAAGAATTATGAATAAGGATACATACCCGGGAAGTCAATTGAGCTTGAAACATGTGTGTGTGTGTCTATGTATATATATATATACATGTGAATGATTGAATAATTATATGATTGACAACTTAATGATACGTAAAATATATCTGTATTGTATAAAGATAGATACACAAGATTGAACTCAGCATCCAGACATTGCCGGATCGTCAAGGCAATAGTTTATCTGGAGCGTACTGTGAGTTAGCCTAGATGTTTACTCACTATGATTGAATTGTTTGTGTTTAGCATTTTTGATATTGAACTGTTATTGTTATGATTATGATAATTCTAGACATTGATGGTCCGAGGAGTTCAATATTCGTGATTGTATTGGAATTGCTATCAAATTGTATGTGAATATGAAATGTGAGAATAATTGAATGAGAAATGCCGGAATGAGTATGAAATATGTGAGCAATCGAATGTGAATTGCTAGAATTAGATCAGATGAATTTGATACGTGTGACAAAAGCACACATGAATGAAAGGTAAATGAAATATGGCATATAGAATGATGCATCACATTGATATCCATGATTATATAAAGGAGTTGTGACTAGAGTGACCAGTCTAAAAAAAAGCTCAAAGCTTAATAATATGCACAAAGAGCCACAGACTCAGTTATTAATGGGCTCGGTATCCATAATGGGTATAGGACAGTATATGAAATGAGCCTGGTATCCACAATGGATAGGAGACATTAAATAGGCGCTCAGTCACAACAAAGTAAAAATGAATGGAGTCACATGTGTATTTGCATATACATCCTTATTTGTATCTTATGATTGAATTGAAAGGAATTACTGAATTTTTTAAAATACAATTGAAATTTAAATGAGGATATGTTGTGATATGAAATGTTAATTTACCTGATATACTTATGAAAGTATGATAAACTTGATGTATTTGATAAAGTATGATGAAATGTGATATGATATACAATACTAGAGGATACGACTTGTCTCTGTGAATTTGACATGAGTGAATACATCGATGATGGTTCATTTACTGAGTTTGCAAACTCATCAAAATTACATTGTTGATTTTCAAGTTTAGAAGAGATCTAGTTAGACTAATTGGAGTATAGCTAATGCAATTAGACATGAGTTAGTGATTAGTTGTACTTGCACATGTCTTCAGTTATTTTTATATCAAGAATTGTATTTCTCAACTGTTGTACAATGTATGTGTGAATTTTGAAGTGCAATTACATTTATGATTGAAAATGTTTGTAAATGAAATGGGCCCAAATGAATTATTGGTTGCTTAAGATGTGTTTGATGTCTGAAAATTTTTAATGAGTTGTTTCGATCGTCTTAACATGCCATCCTTATAGAGTATGTTCTCGAATAATCATTGATATGTTCGGTCATATGCTCTATGAGAGTGGTATGTTACATTTTCTTTAATTTGTTTTCATTAGTTTAGTTTTATTTTATTTTGTTATTAAACCAATCCAACCCCCCAACCCCAAAACCTATACACTGATTATTTTCATTTCAAAAGCTTTACACACACTTTCTGTGGGATCGACCTAGACTTACCATTGCTATAATTGTAGGTATAGTTTATTTTGAGTAGTGTTACGATGCACTAAGTCAAAATTTGGCCCTGTTATTGGGGAAAGCAATGTTTAGTTTTGGTTTTTGATTTTAACTAGCATTTTTCATATATTTGTTTATAATTAGTTTCTTTTCAGTTATTTCTTGATCTTTTCACTTTTTGTTTAGTGTTTGTGTGTTGAATTTTTTTTTCAAAATGGAAGGAAGTAGTTTCTTTATAACTCATATTCCCAATCCTATAGCTCATATTGGAATGATGACACTAACTTTAGTTACGAATAAGATAATCAATAGAATTTCTTCCTTGATAGTATGGAGGACACAAAGCAATTCTCCTATAGACTAGAAGCTTCTTATCATGACTCAAGTACATCTCTGGAAGACTTGCTTAATATTATAACTACTAAAATTTTTTTATTTCAATAGAGTATTCAACATAGTGTACAAAAGTTCGAAGAGGATATGATGCAAGTCTACCAAAATACAATATCTAGACTCCAAAATATGGCAAGCCAGATGGATCAGATGATAGAAGCTTTTGACAACCTAGCATCAAAAAGTGAAGAGAAAAAGTTACATCAACTTGAGGTGTACCTGTGGGATGTTAGTGTAGAGGCCTTACAAAGTGAAAAGGAGCTTAAGAATCTTGAGAGAAATACTTAAGGAATTGCTCGTGAAGAAGAAATTGAGGAGGAGCTCGCAGTAGAAAATGATATATCTTATAGCTCAAAGGTGAGTACTGAGTCCATAGTTGTTTTTAAGACTAACTCTTTACCTTTATCTAGCAGGTTAGAGAAACTAAACGAAGAAGAAAAAGGTGAAGAGGCATTCGAGGTCTTTCTAGAGTGCATGGACTCAGTAGAGATTATGAAGATAAGGCGTATGTTAAATATGAGAGGTCATCAACTGAGACCTATCTTGAACAACCTCACCTAAAGGAAGCTTAAACTGTGACACCTGAGGATCATAATTTTGTCACGTGAGGAAATTATAGAGTCGAGCCAGCGATATTAAACAAAGGCGCTTCTTGGGAGGCAACCCAGGAGAAGTTAATTTCTTTTCTTTACATTTTTCATTTCTTTTTATAAGCATAAGTGTTTTTAAGTTTTCTTGTTTTTATATATTTTTAAGTTTTCAATAAAAGAGAGAGAATAAAACAAACATTTTCTATTTTTTATTGCTTTTAGGATTATATAGTCATGAATAGAGAGTGAATTGACTAGAAAAATCCATAGCAACTTAGCATGTACTTTTACTTTTGTGATTGGTCAATATGTATTATCTTTAGAAGACTAGTGACTAGTGGTAGACAAAAGCTAGTGAGATTTTGAGCCTTATTAGACTGACACATCCATATCAGTCTCATTGTCTTTTG
>JAOTAY010019173.1:0-14294 GCA_025629805.1 Erythroxylum baracoense
CATTTAGTTTGTATTACAAATACTTATTATTTACAATGTAATGTTTTTATTATCAATTAAGATATTTTAACTTTTAAGAATTAATCAAAATTTCTATTTAAATATAATGACAATATATAATATATATTTTAAACAAATTAAGTAACGCATTTACTGATGGAAAGAAATGTCCGTCGGTAAATACATGACCCGTTACTGACAGTCAACTAGTTTTTCGTCAGTAATGGTATAAGGAATTACCGACGAAAACACATATCTATCAGTAAAGCTTTTAGCAAATATACTGACGGTAAGTTTGTTACCATCAATAAATATGCTGACGGGACAAAACAATTGTCGCTAAATGGTACCGACGGTCAGGCACAGAGTAAACCGTCGGTATCTTTACCGACGGTAAGATAATATAATGTCGGTTCATTTACCAATGGTATCAAATTTACCGACGATAAAGTTACAAATGGAATATGCTTTAACCGTCGGTAAGTATTAGCTACGATCAATTCTATAACGCTTTCGTCTGTCGGAGAATTTCGTCGATAATCTTTACTACTGACAGAATGATCGTGTTTTCCGTCGATAATGTCCATCGTAAAAAGGCATTTTCCTTGTAGTGACATGCACTCTATGGGATCGACCTAGGCTCGCCGTTGCTATAGTAGTAGTTTAGTTATTTTATTTTGACTAGCATTACGATACACGATCAATTTTGGCACCGTTGTCAGGGAGTGTGGTGTTTTAGTTTTTGTTTATGATTTAATTGGTGTTTTGTATATATTTGTTCATAATTGATTTCTTTTCAGTTATTTTGTGATCTTTTCATTTTTTGTTTCGTGTTTGTGAAAAAAATTCGATATGGATAGAGATAATTTCTTTTGTAACTCATATTCTCAATCCTATAACAATGTTTAGGCTGATTAAGCTAACTTTTGTTATGGATGGGATAATCATCAGAATTACTTCCATAATATTTTGCAAGACACACAGCAATTATCATACAGACCAGAAGCTTCCTATCATGACTCTGGTCTAGCTTTGGAAGAGTTTATTAATATTGTGAATGCTAATACTTTGCAATTGCTGTAGAATACTCTACAATTCCAGTAGGATGGAGGGCAATTTACAAAAACTACATGGTCTAGCGCCTAAGATTTGGAGAGCCAACACGACTCAGGTACATCTCTAGAAGAAATTTTTAATATTATGGCTGCTAACAATCTTCAAATTCAACAGGATATGCAGCAGTTCCAACAGAATATGCAATGACTATTTTAGCATGGTGTACAACAAATCTGACAGGATGCTTTGCAATTCCATCAAGATGCATTACCTCAATAGGGAGATATCAGTCATCTTGGACCAAAAAGCTAAAAGGAGTAACCTAAGGTGGACCCAATGGATGTTTATGCAGAAACTTTACAAAGTGATGAGGAGCTTGAGAATTTTGAGGTCAACCCTCAACGAATTGCTTATGTAGAAGAAGCAGCGGAGGAGCTCGAAGCAAAAAAAGATATACCTTTTAGCTCAGAGGTAACTATTGAGTTCATGATTATTTTTGAGAATAACTCTTCACCTTTAAATAGCAGATTGGAGGAATTAAATGAGGAAGAAAAAGGCGAAGAGACATTTGAGATCTTTCTAGAGTGCATGTACTCAATTAAGATTGAAAGTCAATGGATATGGAAAATGCTGAATATGACAGACCATCAACTGAGACCCTATCCCGAAGAACCTCACATGGAGGAGTTGCATTTGACACTTGAAGATCACAATTTTGTTACATGAGGAGGAATCATGGAGTTAAATCAGCGACCCTAAACAAAGGCGCTTCTTGGGAGGCAACCTAAGGGAAGCAAATTTCTTTTCCTTGCATTTTCATATTACTTTTTATGCATGTGTGTTTCTATGTTAGTTTGTTTCTTGCTGGTTTTAATTTGTCAATCAAAATGAGAGAAAGAATAAAACAAACAAATAAACAAACAATTTCTCTTTTTCTGTTGCTTAATAAAACAAACAAATAAACAATTTCTCTTTTTCTGTTGCTTCTGTGACTATATAGTCATGATTAGAGAATGAGTTGATTAAAGAATTTCATGAAAACTTTAGCTTGTACTTTTACTCTTGTGATTGATCAATATGCATTATCTTTAAAAGAGTAGTGACTAGTGGTAAACAAAGCTAGTGAGATTTTGAGCCTTATTTGACTAACACATTCATATAAGTCTTATTGTCTTTTAATAATGTGTGATCTTCATGATATGTACATCCTAATTTTTTCTTGAATTTCTATCCAAGACCATATTTTTATCACATGCATTAACATGGATATGATTAGGCATTCTTTGCTTTTCCGAACTACATTAGCCAAATAACCTACCTATTATATGATTTTCCTTTTTGATAAGCCCCTATGAGCCTTTTTAGCCTTTCTTTTTGTATCAACGATATTACATGTTTTATACTTAACCAAATGTCCTACCTAAGCCATAAAGCTAGTAGAGTATTTGTGATTGGTGAGTTTGTGGATGTACAAAAGTGTAAGTGTGGAGGTGTACATATGCGTGGATTGGCTATAATGATTGAGATGTTATTTTATATCTTATCATTGAAATTCCCACATTAATGTAGTTTCTTTTAATGTTTAAAAAAAAGAAAGGAAAAGAAAGAAAGAACAGAGAAAAGCACCAAAAAAAAGAGAAAAGAAAAGAAAATGAAAAAGAAAGAAAGAAAGAAAAGGAAAAAAGAAAAAAGAAATAAAAATTTGTTTAAATAAATTTATCAAGGAAGAAGTGCATATAAGTTTGCAAAGTTATTCATAATTAATGCATCTTCCTAGAGTTGTAATGAATATGTTATTTGAGTATGTTGAACATGAGGTAGATGTTGGTTTGGAAGGTTCACTCTTGTGGTTTCAATGAATTGTTGGCATAAATTGTATGAGGATTCCTTCAGATTGGTATATTCTTTATGTGGTTGGTGTGTAAGAGTTGAATTGGGTTAGGAAATATAAATGTTGCATTCGTCATAGCTGATGGTACCAAGTCTTTGATGAGTGTTTCTTTGTTTCACTAGCTTAATGGCTTTCATGATATTTGACCTAAATACATCTCACCTTACCTTTGCCCATATTACAACCCTAAAAACTCCTTTGATTTATGATTTTGCATGTGAACAGTAGTGGTGGAGAAATGAAATAATATGCAAACTAGTGGATTGTCATGATCATGAATGGTGTTGAGTGTACCTATTGATGTATTTTAGTTAAACACATTTTTTGAGTCTACCATTAGATTGCTCAGTTTCTGAAGGTATTAAATGTTGATTGATCACGACTAAAAGCTTGGAATGTTGAGTTCTTGCTATGATTTTTGAAAGTCATTCATCTTTGTTTATGATTATGTATTCTTGGAACATATGGAAAAATGAGTCAACGTGTTTAGGTCTTAGCTTAAATTTGATGTTTTGCTTGAGGATAGCCAAAAGCTAAGTATGGGGGAATTTGATATGTGTTTAATTGTTGATATATTTAATTATTTACACTTAGTGATTAATGATACGAAAATGCTTAAGATACTCACTTTAATTTATATATTATTTTAGGTGCAATTTGGAAGCAAAGAAATTAAAGTGAGTCGAAAGCACTACATTTAGGTTGTTTTCTAAAGATTAATTTTTACTTGTCTTCGTGGAGCAAGAAGAAGAAAATTAAAAGACAAGAAAAAAAAGAAAACACAAAGAAGAAGAATTAAAAAAGCTTGCTAAAAAATGAAGGAAAAAATCAATAGCAGCAACAAGAAAAAACCACAGAGTGTGGGCAGATGGAAGAGATCAAAACGACATAGCAGCAGACGTTGTGCATTAAATGCAAATGTTCTGTGTTTAATGCACAATAGAGTAGGCTTTTAAAAGAAGTGCCATGAATAGTATCGGTGGTCTATTGGAATTAAATTGTCACATCAAGCTACAGTGAAGAAGATAGTAGCGGCTAAGGAGAAAATAGAGAAGAGTAGGCAGCTAGAAAATAGAAGAGAATTGAAAAGAAGAGAGGAGATGCGTGTACAATAGCTTGGGCAACAAATGTTTATTACTCAATTGGTGAACAATAGAGGAGAAGTTTGTGTAGTGAAGGAGAAACAAAGGGGTCTTCAGTTAGGGTAATTTTCATGGGGATGAAGGTTTTTCTTAGGAGACCCATGGAAGGCTAAACATCCTGACGCTAGTTTGAAGGTGACGTTAATGCTGACGACCTGAGTTAAGTGTATTTTCCTATTTTTGTTGTTTCTTTCTCTCATTAGAAATTGATTATGTTATTCTATATTAATTTGGGTTTTGTATAAAGATAATCGGATTTTTGTTATTGTTCGATTATTTGTGTATGAACCCATTGGGTATTGTGAAAGGATGACTTTTATATGTTCATTGAATCATTAATTACATACCCATTGCTAGAATATGGATATAATCCGTAATTGTTATGTTGAAATTCATGTGTAGCGACTAATGATTTTTAATCGTTAGGAATAACAAGGCCTAGGTTAAATGATGTATCGTATGTGGTTGTTGCCTTGATTAATAGATTTTCCTCATTTGTAATGCTACTGCCTAATTAAATCTAGAGATCGTATCTTAGGTTAATCGGTGCTCAGGTTTAATTAATGGTCGTATTTTGATTAAACAAAACCTAAGGGAAAACTCGAGTTAATTATTATCCCACGATTAATAGTTGTTACGAGAGTTTTAAGAACAAAAAATCATTGAAATATGCTTAATTTGGGTATAAGTTGAGATTGAACTAAAGAATCGGGTCCCTATTGAATTCCCCACTTTTATCAATTTTTGCATGCTTTTTTTAATTTGTTTTTATTAGTCTAGCTTCATTTTATTTTTTTATTTGAAAAATCCAAAACCCCTAAACCTAAACACCAATTAATTTCTTTCAACAACTTTACACACACTCTCTGTGGGATCGACCTAAACTCACTAGTGCTATAGTAGTAGTCTAGTTATTTTATTTTAACTAGTGTTATGACGAGCAGTCATTGCCAATGGAAGTGCTTTGGTCAAAACATCTGTAACTTGTTCGTTGGTCTATAAAATTTCAGCTTTATATCTCCTTTTGCATTGAGACTGCGAATAAAATGATATGAATATCGGTGTGTTTTGTTCGGTTATGAAATGCTATAATTTTTATCATTGCAATGGTTACCTTGTTGTGACAAAATATTTTTATTGCCCCTTCTTGACATGATGAATGTCAACCAGTGACCTTCTTAACCAAATAGCCTGACATGTTGAAGAGGTTACAGCAACATACTCTGCTTCTAATGATGATAATGTAACCAAATCTTGCTTCTTTGATCTCCAAGAAACTGCTGCAGATTCTAATATGGAAACATGGACAGAGGTGCTTATTCTGTCATCAAAACATCCTGTCTAGTCACCATCGCTATATCTGAATGAGCTAAATTTTGCTTTCTTTGAATACTAAAGCCAAAAATCAACAATTCTAGCTATGTAGCATAGCACCTCTTTTGCTACACCTAGATGCTACCCAGTTGTATTAGGCATATACCTAGATAGTACAGTCATAGAATATATAATATCTAGTCGAGTATAGGTCAAATAATTCAACCAACCTATTAAGCTTCTATAGTAACTCAGGTCAACAACCTTTGTAACATATTTAAGCTTTAATTTTTCATTTATACTGATAGATGTAGCTGCCACTTTGCAGTTGTACATCCCAAACCTAAATAAAAGATCTTTCATATATTTTTTCTGTGAGAGAAACATCCCATCTTGGTCTTGCTTCATTTCCAATCTAAGGAAATATTGCAAAATCCCTAAATATGTCATTTCAAATTCTCTTTGCATTCATGATTTAAATTCAATAATCAAAATGTCAGAAGATCCCATATAAATCATGTCATCTACATAAATGTAGACAACTAAGAATTCACCATTATCATGCTTCTTTACATACAATGTGGGCTCATTTTCACTCCTAATAAATCTACTTTTAAGAAATATGAGTCAACTCTTTTATACCATGCCTGTGGTGCTTGTTTTAGACCATAAAGAGTTTTCTTTAGCTTGTAGACTTTATGTTATTTCCCGCTTACAACAAAGCCATCAGGTTGACATAGATAGACTTCTTCTTCTAACTCCCTATTTAAAAAAGCAGATTTCATATTAAATTGATAAACGGGTAAATTTAATCTAACTGCTAGAGACAGAAGAATTCTCACTATTTCTAAGCGAGCAATAGGTGAGAAGGTTTCATCAAAGTCAATATGTTGATGTTGTGCATATCCTTCAGTCGTGAGCCTTGCTTTGAACCTCTATATACTGCCATTTGCATCATATTTTATTTTGAATACCCACTTTAGTCCAATAGGTATCTTTCCCTTTCATAAAACAATCAATTCCCATGTTTGATTGTGCTCAATTACCTTCATTTCTTCCATCATTGCTGCCTGCCATTCTTCATTTTCAGTAGCTTTCTTAAAGAATGTAGGCTCTGTCATATATAAAGCAAAACTATAGTTTTCATAAAATTCAAATAGCGATCAAAACCTCTTTGAAGTGAGATCATATGTAGAGCTAGACGAGGAGCTTGTTGACGATAAACTACTACTATTGCTATGTGAAGTAGGATTACTGCCTGGTAAAAAGATTTAGTTATTGGCTATAGGAGAGTTAGTGTCACCAAAATGATTTTCCTAGAATTGCTAGCTCAAATGGTTCTATCATTGTAGGAGTGTCTTCCGGGGATCTTGTTGCTACTATTTCGGTGCTTTTCTCCCAAGTCTAGCTTGCTTCTTCATTAAATTTGACATCCTTACTAATAATCACCTTGCCACTCATAGGGATATATAGCTTATATGCCTTGGATTGAAAGCTATATCCACAAAAATATATTTTTCTAATTTTTCATCAAGTCTAGATCGAGATTTAACCAAAGCATATGCTTCACAATAAAAAATTTGTAAGTGGCTTACCTTAGGCTTATGACCTTTCCATGCCTCATATGGAGTCCGTTTGTATAGCGCCTTTGTGGGAGAGATATTCAGGATATAGACAGTTGTAACCACTGCCTTTGCCCAAAAATACTTTGGGATATCTCTTGCCTTCATCATACTTCTGCCCATCTCGATAATGGTCCGATTTTTTTCTTTCACCACACACATTGATCCGGTGTATAAGGAGTTGTGAGTTCTCTATGGTTTTCATTCTCTTCATAAAAATATTGAATTTATCTTAAACAAACTCACTACCTCGGTTTGTTCGAAGTGTCTTCATCTGACATCCACTTTGCTTCTCTACCAAGGACTTAAATTTCTTGAACTTCTCAAAAGCTTCAGATTTGGATCTTAAGAAATATACCTAGCTCATAAGATTATTATCATCAATAAAGAGAAAAAAATATCAACTCCCTCCTAAAGACTCAACTAACATAGGACCACATAAATCAGTATGTACAAGTTTAAGGCAAGTTGAGGCCCTCTAAACCATACTTACAGGCCCTCTAAGCCTTACTTATAGGAAATCAGTATACAGTCCGATTGTATACCTGCTTTGTTTTCCAAACACATATCTTCACAAAAGACAAGATTATCAAATTTAGGTAACCTAACAACCATGCCTTTATTGTCTAACAATTGTAATCCTTTGATATTCAAAGGACCATATCTCAAATGCCATGACTTAGCTTTTGTACTTTCCTTAGCAACCAATGCACAACTTTGACCGCCAAATGATACATCTAATGGAAACATTGTATTTGAGTTTATTTGAACATTAAAATGTTTCTACCAGATTTCTTATCATGAATACTATAGGAATCATTATTAAACATAACAGAAAAACAATCAATCAACAACTGTCCAACACTTAACAAATTGTGAACTAGAGAGGGAACATATTGCGCATCATAAAGAAGCTTTATGTTACCATTTGTGGTTTTGATAACAACTGTACCTTTGCCTTCAACTTTAACTAGATTGTTATCTCTGAGTCAAACTTTTGATCTATTCGTCTCATCAAGTTCCTTAAACAACAACCTCTCACCACACATATGATTGGAGTAACCACTATCATTAAACCAAATAGCGTTGGTCTCAATATCCATAGTAGAGTGAGCCATGAACAAATTGATTTCCTTTTGAGGTGTCTCATGAAAATTGACATGCTTCTGTTCATCTTTTTGTTTAATCCAACAGTCAACTTCCTTATGCTCATATCTCTTACAGTAGCGACATTCATTAGCAAATTTACCTTGTCCTTTTTGATAGCCATGACCTCGACCATGATAACCTCCTCTACCTTGCCCTATGCCTCCTATATTGTTTAACTTTCTATTTGCTGAAATTTCTAACTTTCCTTTAAGATGAGACTCCCCCTTTACTTGAAAAGCCTTTTCTTTAGTTTTTCCACTCGACCTATTCAACCTATCTTCATGTGCTAATAAGGAACCCATTAGTTCATCAAACGTGTAGATAGCTAGGTCTTTAGTCTCCTCAATGGCAACAAGTACATGATTGAATTTTGAGGTTAAAATCCTCAAAACCTCGCCTACGACAGTTTCATTAATCATATTTTCACTATATGACTTCATACAACTGACAATTGTAGATACCCTAGAGAGATAATCTTGCACAGACTCTTTTTAATGCATTGAAAACAATTCAAAATCACAATGAAGAGTTTGCAATTTTATCGTAATTATTTTCTTATCTCCTAGGTATTCTTGTTTGAGAATTTCCTATGGTTCTTTGGAGGTATTAGCTGCTACTATTGAGGAGAAATTACTATCATCAAAAGCTTGCTGAATAAGGAATAAGGCCTTTACAGCCTTTTTTCGGTTGTCCCTTAGCTGTTGGTTAGGCTATTCGAGATTGGTATCCTCAAACTCCTTCTCTACCAAGTCCTAAAGTTCTTGAGACTTAAACATGGTTAGCATTTTTAGACTCTAGAAATGATAATTATGCCTCTTAAAAATTGGAATTAGGGATTGTGATGTTGTCGTAAAACCATTTGTTGTCATGGCTTTTTTTCCTCCTTTAATAGTGTTTCATGTTATAATTGGCTCTCTCTCCTCACTAGGGACTTGAATTTTTGTTTCTCTCACTTTCAGGCTAATCTCAGTTCTTTAGACCTCCCTTTCTTCCTTACTTTTCTAATTCCCCTTGTTGATCTATGACCTCTCCTCCTTTTTTTTTTGTAGACCTAACCTAGTTATGAGAGAAGGGGAAAAAACTACCCGTGCTCTTCCTCTCTTAGCTGCTCTGATACCAACAACTGGTTAGGGAATAAAGCAAAGAACAGAAATAGGAAGAAAAAAGAGAGATGTTACGAGAGAGAGTCTTCACTTTAATTTTTGTTTCCTACCTTACATATAAAACAACTACACAAGGCCTAATATATAGGCTTAAAATTGAAGTAAATAATAAGAAAGGGAAATGAAACATGTCCTTCATTAATTATTGGAAATGTTCATCCACTATGAATAATCATAACAGATGAAATACCAAAAAGACAAAAACATAATACTTGACTTACATAGTAACTAGTCCTAAAAATCAAACAGTCACAGGTTATGAAGCGTTATTCAACATTTCCTAGGAGAAACGACTTTGTTTTGGCACAAGACTATTTGATAATGTCATCTAAATAATGTAAACCATATTGTCTATTAGCAACCTTTTCTGTGGCCAAGCACTATCCTATGCTATAGGTGAGACACATAATGAGATTAAATTTCTTTTTCATTTTACTTTCGATATCATGACTAAAGAGACTGTCTAAAATGATGTCAAACTACTTAAGCTAGCTAACCCCCATAAACTTAAAACTCTTTATAACCATAAAAATTTGCTCCTCTTTATTCTATTACTGTTTGAGAATTCCATTGACCCCATGATTGAGATTAATGAGGATCTTATAACAGCTTCAAATTATAGATGTTTGTAAATGCAATGATGAGTGCAGGATCTACAGTATCAACAGTCACCAATCTGAATCATGTCGGGGTCAAACACATAACTCTAACAAACTTTTGCAAGCCTTTAAAGAAATTATGTGACCATGTTGCTATCTCTATAGCATTCACCTTCTTTAGCTTTTTTTATTTGTTATAGCTACTGTTCAGGAGGTTCTGTGGCTTTCCAAGTCCAACCACTGATGAAACACCTTGTTGTGGAATGTAATATTATTTTTGTTGTCATTTCCTTAAGAGTGAACTTATGTGAATTGCTAGAAGTATGCCTACTGCCTGAAATTCTGTTACTACAGTTCCCTGAGATCAGGTGCTAGTTATAAAGAGCAACACGACCTATCTGGTTTGATTATGATTCTTTGTCTAATATGTCTCCAATGTGATGGTGTGACAATTTAGACATATCTAATTTAATTTTTGTTAATGATTTATGACTTAAAAGGAGTGGAAAGCTTTTAATGAATGAAGATCGCCAAACAATTTTCTAATTTCTTGATTATTAAATTATGATCAAATGTGAAAAATAGTTGAGAGAAAATATTGCGAATGAAAAACCTTCATTCATTTTCTATAAAAGGAAGTATACAGAATACAAAGAAGAAAAACTTACATACAAGGCTAACTAACTAAGAGAATGTGAGCTAAGGTGCCAGCTAAGCATTCTGTTACAATAGAAGAAAAAAAACTAACTTCCCCAATAACCATTAAATAACTATTTGCATTTATATTTCAACAGCCCCCCTTCAAGTTGGATCTTGGTAGAAATTGACCAAACTCAACTTGAACTTGAAATTGTTAAACCTTGGTGCATTGAGGGCCTTGGTAAATATATCAACTCTTTGTAGAAAAGAAGAAATATGTAATGGTGCCTCCTTTGATGACATACAAATTGTCCTTTACTTCTCTAAGAACAATATTGTTATCAATCGAGAGGTCATGTAAATCACAGTGAGTGGAATAACATTTAAGCCCAACTGGTATAGACTTAACTAGTTTACTTACTGAAATCAAGTTGTGACTGAAACTAGGAGCAAATCGCATATTATTCAGCACTAGATTATTTCTCAACACCACATCTCCTTTATACTTGACATCAATAACCATTCTATTTGGTAAATGCACTTTAGTAGGCTTTGTAACTTTAAACATGTTCCGAAACCATTCTTTCCTAGTGCATATATGTGTGGAAGCACCAGTGTCAATTATCTACTCATCACTTTTAGCATACACAGGCATATTCGTATGTGAAATCACTAGCAACATACCTACATGCTCAATATTGACAAAATTCATAGATTTTGTATCAACAATCTGCTTACCTTTCAGGATCTTTGAGAGCTCTTGTTGAATCAGCTTTGTGATATCTGCATTATTTTTTTATTCTGAAATCTCATCGAAGGGCACTTCTGCAAGTGTACCTGTTTGCCTTTTCTGTCTGCTTGAACTCCCTTCTTTTGCTTCAATTCCTTCCACAAATCTAGATAACCATGAATTTTAAAACAAGAGTCCCTCTCATGCCCGTCCATATTGTAATTATCACAATGTTTATCCTCTTTCTTCTATTTATCTATTCTTTTAAAACCTCCTTTTCCAACATTACTGCCTCTAACTAACATAGCACTGTTTTTTGTTGACTCAGTATTCTATATTTGTATATGTCTCTACCTTTCAACCATTGCAACCATAGAGTACACCTTATCAATACTAGGTAAAAGATCAGATGCTAAGATCTAACTTCTAATATGATCAAAAGACTGATTAAAGTCTCATCAAGAATTGCAAGACTCTATGCTTCATTTCTGTTGCTTCTAGTTTTTTGTTCAGTTAACATTTGTAGCCATTACACATATACATTGGCATAGGTTCCAACTGATTCATCTCATCCAAGCATTTTGTCATTTTGCTGCAATACATAGCCAGAGACTTATTTCCTTTTTCTGTAACATTGATCTCTCTTTTTAATTGATAGATCTGAGGACTATTGTTCTTATCCCCAAACCTTTCTTCTATTCTGTCCCAAAGAATCTTTGAATTAGTGCTGTAGATAAAGGCATCTGCAAGTTCCTTCTCCATAGAATTCAAAATCCATTGTCTTATCATACAATCAACTTTCCTCCATCTTTTATACTCAGCATTGTTCATTGGTGTACTCAAAGAACCATCAATAAACCCTAACTTATCCTTTTCTTCTAAAGAATTCATGACTGAAATACTTCAATTCTTGTAATTGGATCCAGTCAATGGTGATGTTACTAGCACCATTCCTGGATGATCTGAATTGTGTAGTCTGTAAGGATCTTGTTCCTGAAATTCATTTCTTCCTGCAGATGTTTGTGAATCTGCCATCTGTCAAACTGCTCAACTGAAACAAACTTCAATCAACTCCTGATATGCTAGCAGTTAGCAAAAAATCTTCAAAACAAAAAACGATTCAATGTCTCTCATCAATCTCAACCAATGTGCTCTGATACTATGATCAAATGTGAAAAATAGTTGAGAGAAAATATTGTGAATGAAAAACCTTCATTCATTTTCTGTAAAAGGAAGTATCCATAATACAAAGAAGAAAAACTTATATACAAGGCTAACTAACTAAGAGAATGCGAGCTAAGATGCCAACTAAGCATTCTGTTACAACAGGAAAAAAAAACTTCCCTAACAACCGTTACAACCATTAAACAACTATTTACATTTATATTTCAACAAAATGATAAATGATAAAAAGTGAAAATGTTCCAAGAATATGGGTGTGTTTGGATCTGCGGTGTGGTGGGTATAAGTACTTATCCACCGCAGTTTCCAAACGCAGTCACGCGTTTGGATTTGCGGCTGACAACCGCAGGTTGGAAAAAACTGTGGTGCCACCGCAGAAATAAATAAGCAGAAAGGAGGTTGCGGTAGGAAACTGCTTATGCGGTGAAAATTTTACCTTCCAATAATAACCTCATGATATTTTAGTATTTTCTATTATACCCTTAATTAATAGAAGGAAGTTTTTGCCAATAGTATTTAAGTAAGGTGAAATATTTTATTTACTAAATTGCTATTATACCCTTTCTTTTTTGGTATATTGGAAAGCATAGGTCTAGAAACAGGTATGATAATGAGTTGCGTCGAGTTAGGTATGAATTTGCTCAGGTCTGATTTAGAAGACTTTACAGACTACTCGAATTTGGTTCAAAATATAATCGAGTCTGACTCAAATTGTCTAAATAAATTTAAGTTTGATCGAATTTTGAACCACCTAAAATTCAGCCGAGTTTGAATGTTCAGCTTCCGACCCACCCAATCAAACCCATCATACTCAACTCATCCAACTTAACTCATTATATCGACTCTTCTAGACTTTATCCTCTCCGACCACCTTTCTCGATCCAAATTTTCACCGTTATGTTAGTTCTGTTAAGTAGAAGATGATTAAGAAGTATACCAAATTTCATACCCGGTTCAACCAAGAAGGTCTCACTCACCACAACCTCACCAGGAGACTAATCCCTTTAGTTTTGATCTTCTAATCCAACGTTATTTAGTCATATTCAAGATATACATTTATCCTGTGTATGGTTACTGTCTCCAAAAGTAGAGACAAATGACAAAACAAAAAAAATCTTGTGCCTTGCAGTGTTTGCTTGCTGACCTACTAATTTTTGTTCCGACTCCGGATGATAGAGACATAAATTTTTTGCTCCTTTCAAAACCGAGAGACAAGATTTCTTATCTCTAGGACATAAATAAAACACGTAAGTAATTTCTACAAATACCCTTCCCCCACTAGTTATATTTTAATTAATTTAATTTAATTACAATATTTTAATTAATTATATTTAATTTATTTATATTTTAATTAATTATAATTTAATTTATTTACATAAAATTAAAATATTTTAATTAAAGAATAATTATATTTTGATTAGTTATATTTTAATTAATTGATTATATTTTAATTAATTATAATGTAATTAATTATATTTTAATTAATTAATTAATTATAATATTTTAATTAATAAATAATTATATTTTAATTAATGACTAATTATATTTTAATTAAATATATTTTAATTAATGACTAATTATATTTTAATTAATTATAGTTAATTAATTATATTGAATCAATTATAATGTAACTAATTAATTAATTATTATATTTTAATTCATTATAATGTAATGTAATTAATTAATAATAATATTTTAATGAATTATATCATAATTAATTAATTAATTACAATATTTTAATTAATGAAGAATTATATTTTAATTAATTATAATGTAATTAATTAATTAATAATAATATTTTACTTAA
>JAOTAY010019251.1:0-14289 GCA_025629805.1 Erythroxylum baracoense
GGTCTCGAGTTCGAGTACCAAAGAGGACAATACTGATTAAGGTTGGATGCCGCGGTATAACCCGCAAACACACGCCGTAGTATAACCTGCAAACACCTACGGGTGGGGTGTGGGGTCCAACAATTATGACTAATTTCTATTGATTTTTTCTAGCTTTTATATTTTTATTTTAGTTGCAAATTGTTGTGATTTAATCCAAAGTTGAATCAAATAAGGGTCTGGGGTGTATCTTATGAATGAAATAGAAACAACAAAGAAAATATGCATAAAAGATGGCATGATTAAAGAGTCACGCCTATGACAAGTTTGTTATAGGAGTGACGAGGGCAGAGAGTGAGAGCTAAAAATGAAGCCTAGTTGATAAGAGCAGAAGTAGAAGGCGAGAGTTGATGCTGAAGAGCTTGAGCTTGACAAAAGATTCACTACTAGAGTTCTTCATTTTGTTTGCTTATTCTTATCTCATCTTTAGCTACTATTCTTGAACCATTTTGTCTTTTACTTGATTGAACTTATTTACCTTGTTATTTTTTTGATAGTCATTCTTCTGTTTATTTCCTCTGTTATCCCTTTGATATATCTCTATTCACTGTTAAATATAAGATTGAAGTTTATGAGCATGATGAACTATTTTTATTTCATTATGGGCTGATTACTTATTCTTGAGAATTTTTGTAACAAATTTAGTCGATTATGCATGATGAAGGGAGTGTTTTATAGTCATATTATTTTCAATTATTTTTAAGCTTGTTGTATGTATTAGAGTGGCCAAATTTTGACTCATTTAGTTGTTAAACTAAGAATCAAGAGAACAAGTTTAATATTAGAACAAGAAACTATAGACACTTAACTTTTAAATTTGAAATATATTGAGTGATTACTAGTTGGGTTTTTATAATTGATTTAGATAATAGACTTGTCAAATACAAAGGTTTGATTTATTTTATTATATGAATTGATTTTAGAACCCAATTGGTAATTTTACTAAGAAAATTATCTAGTTAATTCCCCTTAGTGATGTATAGGAGATTAATTTAATGAAGTTAATTTCTCAAGAGCTTCCCACACCGATTGATCAAATTGTTCTTTGGTTCCAGTTAAATTAGTTTATGTTTCAATTTAATCGCTTAATTTTATTTAAAATCTTTTACTCAACAAATCGAGACAAGTTGCTTAAGATTGCATTTCTTGTTATTCAAAGCAAATCTGAGTAAAACAATTTCACCTTTTTTAGAGACTACCGTGGTTATTTAACTATAATTACCTCGTACACTTGAGAGTAGGATAGCCTAGGTTTATAAAACTTATCGTGGCACAACAAGTTTTTGATGCCTTTCCTAGAGAGGTGTTTAGTGTTTGGACTTAAATTAATTTTGATCATTTTGTCTTTTTATGCATATATTTTTTGTGTTATTTTGTTAATTTGTTTTAGTAATTTCTATTATTAATTCAGCACTATCTTTATTTAGAAAGTAAACTCATTCTTTTTATTGATAACGTGGATCAGATAAAAGGACCTCAAAGGGACTTTTAAGACAATCTCGAGGAACCTAAGCTTCAAGATCGAGAGATGAATGAAAGGCAACAAGTAATGAAGGAGTATGCTAGACCTGTTATTGGTACTGCCACTTTGTGCATAAGTTTCGTTGAGGGAGCAAGAAACTATGAATTGAAGAGCATCTACTACAATATGTTGCCATCGTTCTATGAGGTTACTAATGAAGACCTTTAAACTTCATTCGGGAATTCTGGACCACTATTTAGACCTTTCCTTTAGATGGCTTAAATGAAGATCAACTTAAAATGAGATGTTTTCCATACACATTAAAAGATCGGGATAAAACATGGTTGATGACCCTTCTATCCGATTCATTGACTACATGGGAGGAGGTGTATAATAAATTCATGGGAAAATTCTATTCCCATCAAAAGACCTCTGAGTTGTGGACAAAAATTAGCTACCTTCACTCAAATGGAGGGAGATCCATTCCATGAGGCGCAGGAACGCCTCAAAATCTTGCTATTACAGTTCCCACACCATCATTTTCTACTTCACATGTAGAATCAATTCTTTTGTGATAGATTAACACAACAGTGTCAGTACATGGTGGACAGTGCAGCAGGAGGAGTTGTAACACTTCACTACCATAAAGTGTATTCTCGAACATCCAGAGGATGCTCATAAATGGAATTACTCGGTTTCTTAATTGCTTATTCTTATAACATACTATTTTGATTGATCTCTCAATATAACTCATATTACTTGCAATTTTAACTTGTTGTGTTGGTAACACATGCGTCAGATCTGACCTATATCTTCTGAGCATACTAACATGGAACACATTGTGAATTTGAATCATTTTAGTAGGTAGGGCTAAATTTTAAGCCAATGGTCCTATTCTCTAAATAATCTCATATAGACCAATGTATCTAGGGCTGAGTTTCCCCTTTCCACCAAACCTCAGCACTCCTTACAAAGGTGATACTCTCAGAAACATTTTATCTCCTACTCGGTACTCCATATTCCTCTAGTGTTGATAAACATAACTCTTCTATCTTTCTTATGCTGCTTTAATCTATTACAGATAAGTTTAACTTTATCAACTTTATTATGAAATAGTTCTAGGCCATCAACAATACTTAGACACTCTTCATCCTAATATAAAGGTGAATGACACTTTTTGCAAATATAATGCCTCATATGGTGATAATGATTATTGTAAGCAATCTCAATCAGAGCTACATATTGATCCCATGCTTTTTGAAATTCCAAAACACAAGCTCTGAACATATCCTCAACAGTCTTAACAGTTCTCTCACTTTGTCTATCTGAGGATGAAATGTTGTACTGAAGTTCAACTTCGTCCCCAAAGCCATTTGTAAACAACTCCAAAATCTCAAGGTAAATCTTGGGTCTCGGTTCGATACAATAGACACTAGGTAATGACTGTAACTTCCCAACCAGAGCTTGATGCTATGCCTTAATCAGTTAGCAAGTTAAACACTTAGCTATAGATTCTGCTACTTGCTTCTTCATCTCTGGCCATCAAGAATGTTGTTTCAGTGTATTGTACATCTTAGTAGTACTAGTATGCATAACATAAGCTGCTATATGTGTTTCCTCTAGAAGTTCTTTTTTCAGTTCATCCATATCAGGTACACATAATCTCTGCTTCAACCACAGTGCCTCATTTCTTAATTTAAACTCAGAAGTCAGAATCTCTTTCAACTTCTCAATTAATTTCATAATTTCAGGATCCTTGCTTTGAGCCTTTTTAATCCTCTCTTGTAACATCGTTCTAAGCTTCAATGTAGTTATCAATACTTCATTCTGCCCCAATTTCAACTTAACATTCAATGCTTTCAATTTCACTAAGTTAGATAACCTTAATGTTTGCATTTGTGTTAGACTACTATTCGATTTCCTACTTAAGGCATCAGCTACAACATTATCTTTACCTCAATGATACTCAATTGTGCAATAATAATCCTTCAGTAATTCTATCCATCGTCTCTATCTCATATTCAACTCTTTCTATCTCAATAGATACCTCAAAGTCTTATGATTAGTGAATATCTGTAATTTCTCTCCATACAGATAATGTCTCCAAATCTTCAAAGCAAATACTACTCTAACAAGTTCTAAATCATGTACTAGATAGTTAAACTCGTGAGACCTTAACTATCTCGATGTATATGCAATCACTCTACCATACTGCATCAGCACACATCCTAATCCCTGGTGTGAAGCATCATTATACAACATATAACCTCTAGATCCAGAAGGAATAGCTAACACCAGTGTTTATAGTTAACCGATGCTTAAGCTCCTCAAACATTCTCTAACATTCATCAGTCTATTTAAAAGGCAAATTTGTCCTTAAAAGTTTTGTCAAAAGGGATGAGATCAGTGAAAACTCTTCGACAAACCTTCTGCAATAATTAGCTAATCCAAGGAAACTCCTGATCTCAACCACACTTTTCAGAGCTTCCCACTTCATGACTACTTCTGCTTTCTTTGGATCAACTTATACGACCTGTCCATACACAATATATCCCAAAAATGCTATTTGATTGAGCTAAAATTCACACTTATTAAAATAGGCATACAGTTTCTTCTCTCTTATTATTTATAGGACCAACATCAAATGCTCAACATGTTCTTCTCTGCTTTTAGAAAACACCACAATATCATTAATGAACATAATCACAGTATGATCTAAATATGGTTGAAATACCTTATTCACCAATGCTATAAAAGCTGCCAGAGCATTGTTAACCCAAACCGAGTAAAAACTCAAAATGCCTATATCTAGTCCTATCACTCTTCAGTACATCGACCTCTGTTATCTTCAACTAGTAGTACCTTAATCTTAAGTTTAACTTAGTGAACACCTGAGCTCCTATAACTGATCAAGCAAATCATCTATTCTTTGCTATCAGCTAATTCAACTGTCTATAGTTAATACATAATCTCAGAGTTTCCATCCTTCTTCTTTACAAACAAAATTGGAGCTCCCCAAGGTGACATACTGGGCCGAATAAAACCCTTGTCCAACAACTCTTGCAACTGGGTCTTAAGTTCCTTCAATTCCATAGGTGCCATCTTATATGGAGGAATGGATATAGAAGCAGTACCTAAAATAGGTTCAATGGTAACTTTGCTTCCTTTTTTGGGGTTAAACTCGATAATTTAGCGATAACCACATCTAAAAAGTCCCTAATAATAGGAATGTTCTGAATGGTCTATTCATTTGAGGTATCAGTCACGTAGGCTTAGTACACTTCACACCCACTTCGAATCAATCTTAAAGCATTCATGGACAAAATCAATCTGGATGGCAATACTTGACTAACTCCTCAAAATACTACTCTCGGCTGAGTGGGGATTCGATGATTACCTCCTTAATGTAACAATTCATTATAGCCTTACGTGTAGTGAGCCAATCCATACATAAGATAAGGTCTATTTCTTTCAGTTGCAATATTACCAAATCGGCTTTTTACTCTGCCTGATCAATCTGAATGCTACTTCCTTTACACACCTCTACAATCACTGTAGTACTACCTACTGGTGTATTCACCTCTAATTCACGTCTCAACATCTCTCTCTCACAATGCAATTTAGATGCCAGATGTAATGTAATGAATGAATGTGTAAATCCTGGATCTACTAATGCAAATACTTCAAAATTAAAGATGTTGAACACACCTACTACCACATATGGGGAGTTCTATGCCTCTTATTTGGTGATGGCATGGATCCTAGCCTAAGACTATGGATGGTTACTGTGCACCTCAGTCTTGACATTAGGACCTACTGAATGTGTTTTACCTCTACCTCTGCCTCTCTGTCCTGCTCCACTAGCTCTGCTTTGCTAGGTAATCGTCGCAATCACCGATCCTTCTCTCATTCTAGACTATGATCTTAGAGTCTCGGTACAATCTCTAATCTAATGCTGAAAAGAGGCATAACAAAAACAAGCTCTCGATAAATTCCAACATTCCCTACCATGTTTCGTGCCACAGTGTTTACAACTAGGCATTTGTTATGACTACCCTTATGACTACTTATTCTTTACCTTTACCAGCCTGAACAAAACCACCTCTTGGTCTAAACCTTGATTGTCTAGATCTAATCTGGGATTGAAATGATCTATTCTGGTGCTTATTGAACCTTCTGCCAGATCTAGCTTGAGATTCATCATATATCTTTACTTTAGACTCCTATCTACACTTTCGTTGACCATATTTTAACAAATGTTCTATTCTGTTCGAGGCAGCCCTTAGCTCAATAAAACTGCTCAAGTTTATAGTAGCTATCCTCGTTCTAATCTCCATATTCAGCCCATCTTGAAACCTCCTACACTTGTCCTCTTGAGTCAGAATTAATGCAGTTGCATTCCCATTATTTCATTAAATCTTATCTTATATTCTGCTATTGTAAGACTGCCTTACTTTAGATTTAGGAATTCTTTTATCTTCCTATCCAGGTAGATCTTTGGTATGTAATTCTCCTTGAAGACTCTTAGGTAGTCTTCCCACTTTAAGCCACAAGGTCGGGTGGTACTACCTGGAACAGTCTTCCACCACTGATATGCTGGACCTTGCAATGGTGAGAGTGCATAATCAAACTTCTTGCCAGACTCGCAGTCCATTTGATCAAATATTCTTTCAGTCCTCTCTAACCATCCTTCTGCCTCAACCTCTGTCTCCTCTCAGGAATTCTTAGAAGAATTTATTCAAACTCAGGTACTGGATACTCCCTATTGGCTCCTACAGATTTTAGGCCAGTTAACTTTGCAACTTGATCTCTTATAGCGAATGACCTATAACAAAAATAATTGTGATCACTATATGAGTCTTTCACTATATATCAAGTCTAAATGTTCTTATAGATTCCAAACCATGCTCTGATACAAAAAATGTAACACCCCACTACTTTAGAGTACATACTCGAACATCCAGAGGATGTTCAAGAACATACCTTATGACAATGGCATGTTAGAGCAATCATAGTCACTTAATATTGCATCATAAATAAATCACAAATATACTAAAGATCAAATTCCCTATTCCATTTATAAAACATAATTTACAATGTCGCTTTTTGCTACATATTCCATATATAAATTGCATCAAAAGCGTATGGGAGTCTACTGCTCTTTATAACATATTCTATATGGAATAAGAAACTAAACAAAATCATTCTATCTAACTCCTCGGTCTCAATTGACTAGACCTTTGAGCAATTTCTTAAGTCCAAAATGCAAGTATAAGACTTCTATAAGACTTCTTCTAGAATGACTTAGAAACTAAGTCTCCTCTCTCATACCTGAAAATCAATGTTGCAATTTTGATGAGTTTTGCAAACTCAGTGAGTAAACCATCGTTAATGTGCTCACTTGTATAAGAGAAAAAAATCACAACTATAAACAAAATTTACAGTATACCTCATCTTAACAATGCATTATGAATTTCACACATTTCATATAATCTTTTCAGAATAATTCAATTCTCATTCTTAATCAATAATATTATCAGACGTACAAATACATGGCATATCATTATATCAACATAATTCAATATTTGTTCTTAATCATTCATATAGTACATTTGAGAATATCTTGCAAATGCATATGCACATAAGACCCCACATTCATATTTATTTTGTTGTGACCGAGCCCGTATCACTTGTAAATATCTTGCTCATTTCATATTCGATCCCATACCCATTGTAGATACCAGGTTCATAAATCATTGAGCCTATGGATCTTTATGCGCATATTTGAGCTTTAGGCTCTTTCAGACTAGCTACTCCAGTCACAACCCCTTTATTTGATCATGCATAACAGGTAATGAAATGCTTGAATTCATATATCACACTTTCAATAGCTTTTCATCGGATATAAGTATGACATTCAACTTTCATTGAGAATACACTTTCCATGTTCACATTCAATTAGGAAACATTTCTAATACATTACCAATTAACAATCTCCTCGGACCCCAATTGTCTGGAATATGGAAATTTTAGAAAACAAATCAATCTTAGTGAGAAACATCTAGATTACTCATAATACGCTCTAGATAGCTACTTCTTTGATGTCCTAACAATGTCTAGATGTTGTCATTCTATTTTCGCTTCCAAATCATATAGTACACACATTTATACACATTACTAACTTGCTCAATCATATTAATGCTTAATCATACACATATGTATATGTGTTATGAACAATGCATGCTCAATGACAATCCCGGGTATATGTCCTTAATCATAAGTCTTGATCATTCAAACATTATCACCTGGATATGTTTAGTTTACACTTAGGTTTATACCTCAATTATCCATCTAACCAGCTCAAAATTATTCAATTGATAGCTCATAAATCATGGTCTTTCATGCATCAAAAATCAAACCAGAAACTATCATACATTATCATGTATATAGTCCTAGTCCTTTTTCAATTGAAGAACACTATATTTACATCTTCCTTTAGATTAAATCATCCTTCTTTATACATCACATTCTAGTCTAATTCATCCATATAATACCTTATACATCATGGTTTTCATATACCAAGAATAAGCATAAAAACTTCTATGTTTATCTAACATATTCCAACGTATATCATCACTAACACCATATACATTTCATTCTATTTCAGTCATCATTGTCATCCTATTTAACATGTCATAAGAATTAGATTTATACTAACTTATCAGGCTTCCAATTCCTACTCAAAACTTTAAGATAATCTATCCTTCCAAATAAGCAAGATCAACACAATTCCAAGATGAAAATGAGTTGGTTTTCGACAGCAAGGTGAAGACTACTTTGAACAGATTTCTTAGCTACTTTGTGAAGGATGTACGTATGGTTCTGGTGTATAAATTTAGCTAGGGTTAAATTACAATTTAGAGAGATGAGAGGAGAAATTTTGGTGGTGAAACAAAGAAGGAAATTGTAGAAACTCTACTGTATAATCTTACTTCATCAACATGCTAGGTGTCTTCATTTGACCATAACATTTGTCTTATGAAATGGAAGGCATTTGCCTACTTATTAAGCTACCATTAAACTACTCCTTAAGGTGCCATATGTCTCTTAATAATTAATCCATATGTCACCTTGTATGTAGTCCACACGTCACACAACAATTGGTCCATTTGTCTTTTAATTACTTGTCCATTTGTCATTAACTATGTTAAATGTCAATCAATTATAGGCTTAGTCACCGTAATTTTCATGTGTCAAATTATTTTACCACTTGGCATTTTACCTAGTCCAAATGTTCATATTAATTCATTAATCAACCAGTTAATAACAACCAAAATTCAAGACATAACAATTCAAATTTCACTTCATTTTTAATTTAAGATCTTAATGTACTGGAGAACATTACAGTCATGCATAAGGAGCTAATGTCTCATCAAAGATCCAAAAATGTGTTTAGGAAAATTTTCTTAATTATGATGATAATTAAGATGGGATTTGTAAGACTTAAGCAAGTGTTCACTATAGAGAATCTTATAAAATTCTCTCATTAAGCCAGTAGTAGAATAATCGTCATATGCTGATATGGTAAGAGATGCTTAAATGATTGACTTAGTGCAAGTAGGAGATTGTTGGTTTATGCCCTACAGTTAATCGCTTTGGTTGTAGTTTAGTGACAAATTATTTAAAGACATTATTTATCTTGTAAATGTTTAGATGTATATGATAAATTCCATGGAATAATTGTATATTGTAAATGAAATTATAATGAGATTATAATAATTGTACATAAATGAAAGTTTAGATACTAACATAATTACACATGATAGGATTCTTATTATCATGATCTCATCATGAAATCCTCCATGTTATGTTTTGTATCAAGAACTTCATTAAATCAACTTAAGATCAACTTCAAATCTATAAATGTATGAACATCAAAATAATGAAAAATGTCTTTATTAATCATAAAATGATTTGTACAATAAATGCTAACGGTTATTGCCATTGGAGCACTTCTCCAACAAACTCCCACTTGCACTAAAGTCAATCACCTCGATATCTAATACCATAGGCGTGTACTTGTGACACAAAACTCTTTTAGGAAATAGGCTTAGTCAACAGATTAGCTATATTCTGATTGGTGAGAACTCTCTCTATTTTGATACCATTTCTTCCAAGGATCTCTTTAATCAAATGGTAGCACCTGAGTACATGCTTGATCTTCTAATAAGACCTCATTTCCTTCCTTTGTCGCTTTTAAAGCTACAATATACTCTACCTTCGTCGTCGAGTCAACAGTCATCTCTTGTTTGAAACTTTTCCAACTAACTACCTAACCATTCAGTATGAATACATATCCAGACTGGGATTTAGAGTCATCCTTATCAGATTGGAAGCTGGTATTAGTATACCCACTTACCACATGATCACCTTCTCCATATACCAAGAATACATCTTTAGTTCTTCTCAAGTACTTAAGGATATTCTTGACAACCACCTAATGACCCTCACCAGGGTCCGACTGATATTTGCTTATAACTTTTAGAGAGTATGATACATCAATTCTAGTACATAACGTAGCGTACATGATTGATCTAATAGTCGAAGCTTAAGGAATCAAACTCATATGAGTCCTCTCATCTTTTGTCTTTAGACATATAGATTTAGAGATTGTAATCCTATATACCATGGGAAGATAATCTCTTTTGGACTGCTCCATGCTAAACCTCCTTAGCATTTTGTCTATGTATGCAGACTAAGAAGGATCTAGATAACTTCTATTAGACTGCTCCATATTAAACCTCTTTAGCATCTTGTCTATGTAGGCAGATTGAGAAGGACCAAGCAACCTCTTAGATATATCTTTATAAATCCTTATCCTTAAAATATAAGTTACTTCTCTAAGGTCTTTCATAGAGAAGTTCTTAGCTAACCAAATTTTTTACTGATTGCAAAGCTAAGACATTGTTTCCTATTAGCAATATATCATCCACATAAAGTACAAGGAACACGATTGCACTTCCAGTAACCTTATTACACATACACGGCTCATTCGGATTTTGTGAGAAACCAAACTCTTTGATTGTCTCATCAAATCGAATCTTCCAACTCTTAGATGTTTGCTTCAATCCATCAATGGATTTCTGAAGCTTGCATACGTTTTCTCTATTCATAGATATAAAACCATCAGGTTGTGTTATATACACATCCTCGGTTAGGTTTCCATTATGGAAAGTTGTCTTCACATCTATTTGTCATATCTCATAATCATAATGAGTGGCAATGGCCAGGAGTATCCTAATAGATTTAAGCATAGCTACTAGGCTAAATGTTTCATCATAGTCAATACCTTACCTTTGACAATAACCTTTAGCTAAAAGCCTAGCTTTATAGGTAACTATATTACCTTCCATGTCAGCTTTCATCTTAAAAACCCATTTTCACCCTATGGGTTTTATCCCTTATGGTGGGTCAACCAAATTCCATACTTGATTTTCATACATCGAATCAATTTTGGATTTCATAGCTTGAAGCCAATTTTCAGATTATGAACTCTTCAAAACCTCTTTATAGGTAGTAGGCTCATTATCTTCTCTAAGTAATACGTCTCTATATTTAGTTATGACAAATCTATATCTCTCAGGAATATGACATATCTTACCTGACCTACGAACTTCTTGTATATTATAAGGCTGAACTATTGTTTCATCTTTATGAATAATAGTCTGGGGTCTAGGCAATTGATTTGTGCTTATTTGAGAATCTTAAACTTCCAAAAGTTCAATTTTACTCCCACCGTCTTCTCTTAGAAGAAACTCTTTCTCTAAAAAGACAACATGTTTTGAAAGAAACACCTTTTGTCCTGAAACATGGTAAAACTGATATACTATAGTTTCCTTAGGATATTTTACAAACAGACACTTGTCAAATTTAACTTCAAGCTTATCTGACTGAATCTGTTTCACATAAGCAAGACAACCCCAAACTTTCATATGAGAAAGATAGGGTTGATTGTTAGTCCATATCTCATATGGAGTAACATCAACTGACTTGGATGAAACTCTGTTTAATACATAAATAGAAGTTTTGAGCGCATACCCCCAAAAGGATTTTGATAAATTTGTTAAACCCATCATAGACCTCACCATATGTAATAAGATTCAGTTTCTCCTCTCAGCTACACCATTGTATTGTGGTATGTAAGGTGCTTCCATTAGGACAATACTTCATTATCCCTAAGATAATCTAAAAACTTTTAGCTTAAGTATTCACAACCTCGATCTGATTGAAATGATTTAATACTTTTCCCAAGTTGTTCCTCAACTTCATTTTTTAATTCTTTGAACCTTTCAAAGTCTTCATACTTATATCTCATAAGATACATATACCCATATCAAGAATGATAATCGATAGAGGTAATAGGGTATACGAAACCACCTTTGGCATATATAGGTATTAGGCCACATACATCTGTATGTATTAGTTTTAAAAGTCCACTAGTTCATTCACCCTTTCCCTTAAAAGTTAACTTAATCATCTTGCTTAATAAGCAAGATTCACATGTGTCATATGATTCATAATAAAATGACCTTAAACTACTATACTTGTGTAGTTTAGACAAGCGTTTCTCACTTACGTGGCCAAGGTGACAGTGCTATAAGTAAGATGATTTCACATTATCAATTTTTATTCTTTTGTTATTATTGATATTTAGGACTAGATTAGATATATCAAATATGTATATACCATTGCACATTGTACCCAAAGCATATAACATTCCATTCAAATAAATTAAACAATCATAGTTATTGAAATTTAAATGGAATCCAGATTTATTAAGGCTATAAATAAACATTACATTTTTAGTCAAAGTAGGTACATAAAAACAATTGTTCAATTCTAGTACAAGCCTACTATGGAGTGCCAATACATATGTGCCTACAGCTAATGCAGCAACTCTTGCTCCATTACCCACTCATAGGTCTGACTCTCCCTTATTGAATTGTCTATTGTTCCTAAGGCCCTCCATGTTAATAGAAATGTGTGAACTACCATCGGTATCTAATACCCATATATTGTTATCAAAAATAGTATGAATATTAATAACATAAATACCTGAAGTAGATGGGGCATCAGATACCTTCTTCTGCTTCAAGGACTCTAGATAGGCTTTGTAGTTTCTCTTCCAGTGGCCATCCTTGCCATAGTGGAAGTAAGTTCCCTTTGAGGCAGTCTTCTTTGCTTTCCTGACACCTCCCTTAGGCCCTGTAAACTTATTCTTCTTTTGGCTCTTTTTCTTCGAACTAGAAGCATCCACCAGCATCACAACCTGGTCCTTGTAGACAGATGACTTAACTACCTTAAGTATGTTAACCAGTATAAGAGTTATGTTGGATACATTATTCATCCGATAATTAAGCACAAATTGTGAGCAACTGTCAGTTAAACCCGTCAGAATAAAGTCAATACTTAATTTATGATCTAAAAGAAAATCCAAGGAGGCCAACTGCTCGATTTATCTATTCATCTTCTGTGTATACTACATTGGAGATATCCCCTCAACCATCTTGGAGCGGAAGAGCAATCGCGAAGTCTTGAACCTTTCAAACCTTACTTACTCATCAAAGAGCTCCCTAAAATGATAGACTATAGTAGGAAAATCCATAGCGCTGTGTTGTTTTTGCAGCTCTAGTTACATAGTGGCTAGTATAATACAACTAACCATCTTGCTATCATCGACATGCTTCCTATATGCCCTCCGATTATCATCAGAAGCATCAGTAATAGGGGGATCGGGAAGTGGTTCTTCCAAGACATAACTAAGCTTCTTGGGTCCTGATCCAGTCAAGGAAGTTTGGTTCAGTCAACTTGTAGCTTCCATCAATGATCTTAGATTCACATTAGTACTCATGGTATTGACTTGGGCAATAGCAACCTATCGTTAAGTAAAGAAAAATTAGAATGTACTTAAATGCATGCATATAAGGACTTTAATAATATGCATTGTGGCTCTCACTAGTTTCACAAATTCATAACCCTCAATATAAATCCAAGAGAACTCGTAGAGAAATTCTCCTAATGGGTCGATATCCAATATCCCTAAGAATGACCTTAGGTTTACCCAAAAAGCGACCTTAGTTCAACCAGTAGGTATCGATCATACCAATTACATCTCCAATGCAACTATCAAATGTAGTGCTATCAACTATTAATATGTACTCACTCATTGGGCTATTAACTCTTGACATGTGTACATCTAATGTGTATTACCCAACTTATCCTCTGTCCATCTTGATCTTAGGGTTGCCCATCAAACTAATGCTTCTAGTTAAAACTGACCCATTAATCTGGAAATTCTATTTCTTTAGTTCGAACATATCAATGTAGAGCTAGCTTGGGTTTATCCAATAACCCTAATTTTAAAAGAACTCAGGTTTTCACCACATTAAAGGAAGGCATTAGTATTAATATTCTAAGTGAGGGGTTTGACTAAGGTCTCATCTAACTTAGATGATCTTATATATATGAGTTATACGTATAAGATCATCTAAGTTAGATGAGACCTTAGTCTATAAGAGTTATATGTATAGTTATTATAATTACATGGCATGATATGGACTACCAAATTAAATTAGGCCTAAGCCCATAACCATCCATTATGCAAGCCCACACATTCTCTCAGCCGTGCATTCTCTAATGCATATAGGCAAATATTGGAGTTATGTAAATATAGTGCCCTAGAAAGCAAGTGTATTTACTTATAACTTAATTTTCTTCCAGTTACTTTT
>JAOTAY010019301.1:0-14286 GCA_025629805.1 Erythroxylum baracoense
CTAACTCAAGACCAAGTGTTAACCTATTTACCCTTTTCAATTGTGCACACACATTAATAATTTTTCGGTCCCTCAGAGTAACTGTTCCTAGGTATAGTTCTGTGAAACTTAAAGCCTAATACAAGTCTGTAGGTTTTTATTTAAACACAAAATATTTTTATTTTTATTTTTATTTTTATTTTTTTGAGACTTAGCCTTTTACTAGGAGGCAAATATTTGTGATGAATGTTGATCCGGTTACTCAACTAAGTTAATTGTTAACAGCTTGGTTGAAACATTATTATAGCCTTTTTATGCAAAGGCACACATTTGTGATGCGTGTCGATCTAGTTACTCCGCTACATCACGTTTTCAACTGTCTACTATCTCTACTCATAACTCAAAGGTCAGCGAAATAGTGATTTATTTAATTAAACTTTTTCTTTTTTTAATTGCCTACCTTATTGCTTTTAGCTATTCGTTTCCATGAAAAATACTAGTTGAGCTACTTAACCTAAAAGGCCTCAAATTGTGAATGAATGAGACAATCTATCGGGTGCTAAATTTTTACGAAGTCCTAACTAGGCTGTATAATTATCCAAAGGCTCCCTAATTCACTAATTTCACATGTTAATGATTGTTTACAACCCAATAGACTATGTGCAAAATAAAAAAGAATTCACTCAATCTAAGCCATTGACACATTCACACATTTCACATTATGCAGCCTAATACTATCATACAGTATGAAAATTTCACATACAAAAGAAAAACACAGAATCTCTCCCCACACTTGAATAACACATTGTCCTCAATGTGAGAAGGAACACACACGACACATACATAAACGAAATGTGCAAACAGAAATTAAAATAACAAAGAACAGATAAAATTAACAATAAAAATAAAAATAAAAATAATAGAAAAATAAATAACACTAAACAAAATAGAATGGAAGAAAACAATTTTGATTTTTTTTATTTTTTTGATGTTTTGTGTTAGACTTGAATCCTAAGGAGATAGAGGTGGTAATGGTGTGGGAGGTGGTAATTAAATACCCTAATCTTCGAGATACCGATGGAGTCGGCAGATCTCTCGGCTCTAGCATCTTTGTGAACGCACCACTTCCTTTAATGTTCTGTTGGTTTCAGATATCACATCCAAAACCGTTGTCCAACGTTGGTGGAGTGAATGATCTCTACCCAAAATAGATGATGGTGGTCAAGGAACTCAGGCAGATGCATTGTTAACCCCCTCTGATCCACACCAAAATGCTCTGCGATGGCAGAAACTAGGTACCCCATTCCAAGATGGTTGCTCCGCTTTTGCGAAACTGCAGCAAGAGCATTCAACATATGTGTGGATGTGCATATCCGAACACTATGGTCCATGCACCACAGTATGAACAGTTCCTTGGTTGGACACTTGTTAGTCTCTGATTTGTCAAAGAGCAACTGGCACATAAATTTGTGCAGCAGTAAGTGTTCATATGACCGGATAATGTTATTATGGACATTTTTGGCATAAAAGTGCTCAATTTCGATAAGCTCGTGCCAGCATTGGGAGGCATGGAATTCATCATATTGGTTAACAATGGTGGATTCGGCGAATCCACATATGTCACACATAATTTCTACCGTTAACTCATACGCTCACCCCCTCAATCTAAGCCATAATTCCTTAGTGTTATTAGGGTTAAAGGTCAGGGACGTGAAAAATTCTAGGGTAAGCTCTTCATAAACGGGGAATTGGAATCTAATAAATTGACCCTACTGGATCCTCTCTGCTAAGTTCTCTACCCATTCATGCACTTCTATCTTATCCAATGTATCGAAATCAAAATATTTAGGCACAATAATTTGCCTAAAATGAAGAGAACGAAAACGAATACCTTCCTCCTCAATGGAAATAGGAAATAAAGCTCCAAAGTCTGCTGCTCGATTTTGTCTCCCCCGTCTCGCGACTTATTGTGCCCCGTGAGGCTCCCGTCAAGTGGTTTGCTTGATATGAGGCATCATTGGGTTGAAATTGGAATGTTGATGATGAAAAATTCTAGAGAGATATTGGAGTGTTTGGAAGTTGAAATTCTAGAGAGATAAAGTAAAAATGAATGTGAAGGTGAAAGTTAAGTAATACTTGAATAAATAGGTGGTAAAAAGGGTAAAAATAGTAAAATTGTCACTTAAAATTTGCATCCTTCCTTTTTTGTGCATAGTCGCAGGCCACGATCGTGGTGGTGTACCACTGAAGGAATTCTCAATCGCAGGCCACGATCGTGACTTGACAGGTCATAGTCATGGCCAGTGCCTATATTCTGACACCAAGACCTTCTTCTCCCAATTCTTTTCTTCTTTCAGTTTATAGTTCTTCTTCGCTTCTCTTAATACACTTATGTACTCTTCCCCATGATTTTGAAATCCTATTCCTCCTTTTTCTTTTATTGAACCAAAACAAGAATGAACATAACTACGAAATTCAACTAATCTAACAAGATTGAACAACAAACTAATTTGTCCATGGGTTGCCTCCCATGTAGCGCTTCTTTTAACACCAGTAGCTCGACGCTCCTTGTCAAGCTCACGGTAGTTAGAATGACTGATTTGATGAGAGCTTCGTTATTAATCTCAAAGTCTGAATATTTGCTACCATATTGCGACTACCACCTTCCTTGGAGTTTTCTTTACCTCGCCTTCTCCTTCGTGAGTGCTTTTGGAAGGAATTTGCAGGATTCTCAATGTCTTATCATTCTCCTCGAGGTTCAGATTCGATGCGATGCACTGGAGTTGAAGGAGCTTCGTACTCTCTAACAATCACCTTGAAGGTCAGTAGCTCCTTCCCTACTCGTAGAGATCGTTTGCCCCCATGCACATCAATCATCGAGCTGCAGTGGCTAAAAACGGTCGTCCAAGAATCATCGGAGTATCCTCATCTTCATTGATATCCAAAATATAAAAATCTGTAGGAAATATAAAATTATTGACCTTGACCAACACATCTTGTATAATTCCCATCGGTCTAAGTGAGGTCCTATCATCCATCTTAACCAAAAACTTTATGGGCACTAACTCTCGTAACCTCGATTTAAGACTGAGAGTGTAAGGAATCGCATTTATACTTACGCCTAAGTCTATGAATGCCCGATCTATGATGATCTTGTTGATACTGTAGGGGATGAAAAAGTCCCCCGAATCATCTTTTTTCACTATGTTGGGAGTGTTTTCCAGTATCCGCTCCTTCCTCTTCTCTGTGATAGTCTCTTGTAATTTCAGTTCATATTGTATTCATTCCGTCGCTTCTTTGACTTTTTTTGGCATTGTAACATTCCTGCTCCCCTTCTAACATAAAATTCCTTCGGAATAAAAAATTGATGCGGGAATACCCGTCGAATTACTTGCACTGATTTGCTCAACATCTCACTTGGAAGATTGTCTTTAACTACTTGACCTTCTCTTTTGTCTACCTCTTCCAGCTCCTTGTCCTGAGTCTAGCTTACAACTATGATACGTTCCTTTGGGTTCGACTCGGTGTTGCTTAGAAGTGTTCCAACATTCCAAGTTGACATTGCTTCCTTGAACTGCCCCACTTGGACTTCTAAATTGTGGATAGACGAAGCACGGTTCTTCGTGACTTGCTCGAATTTACTCTTAAGTCTCCTATGTGCATCCTCCTTCCCCTATCTTATCCAAAAAAATTTCCAATTTTGAATCAATCGAGCTTATTTTGTCTTGTGGGAAACTCGATTGTCCTTGGGGTCTGAACTGCCCTCCATTGTTGTTGTTAGACCAGGAGAAGTTTGGATGATTCTTCCACCCACAGTAATATGTGTTGGAGTAGGGATTATTACCCCCTCCACGTCCAAATTGGGCTCCCATGTAATGAACTTGCTCCGGGTTATCATCTCTTATCAAAAAGTAGTCCACTATATCATGATCAAACTGGCCACATAGCTCGCACTTCAATTGCACGGCTTTTACCGTAGCTGAGGATGACACCTTCATATTACTGAGTTTTCGCATCAAGTTGTCAATCTTAGCTTGCATTTTTGTCATCTGATCGACAGCGACAACTCCCTTCTGCTCCCTAAAATTAGTAGGTTGCCTACTATGTTCATTAGCCCATAAGCAGCTATTGCTGGCCCATCTCCTCCATTAATTCCTCTGCTTCATCGACCATCTGTCGCATTAAAGATCCTCCTGAAGCCGCAACGATGGTGCCTCTAGTTTGTGAGTTTACTCTGTTATAAAATGTCTGTAGCAGGAACTCCTTAGGTAGATTATAGTGTGGGTATTTCATCTGCAATTCTTTGTAACGCTTCCACGCTTCATAAATAGACTCCCCATCACTTAGTTGGAAATTTGTAATTTCCTTAATAATTTTGGTGGTCTTTGTTAGTGGGAAATATTTATCCAAGAAGGCACGTACTAGTTGTTCCCACATTGTAATGTTAGCGGGGCTTAGTGAATGATACCAAGCTTTCGCTCTATCCCTAAGTATAAAGGGAAATAGCCTAATTCTTATTGCGTCTTCCGACATCTGGTGATACTTGAAAGTATCATAGATCTCGAGAAAACTCACGATGTGAGCATTTAGGTCTTCATTTGCAAGTCCATAGAATTGGACGTTCTATTGAAGCATGTTTAAGAGGGTTGGCTTGATTTCAAAAGAAACTGTTTGAACAGGCGGTCTAGCCATTCCTTGGTTCGAAGGATTGAACCCTAGCCTTATAAAATACATAAGGGTCTTCTGTTGTTGCCTACTAAGGTTGACTTCTTGATCTATGTTTCTTTGGAATTCCTCAGCCATGTGTGCTTTCTCGAACTCTTCTTCTTCTCTCCGAGCTTTCCTAAGGATTCGTTCTAAACATGTTATGTCTAAATCTAAAGTCTCAATTTCGCGACTCAAATCCCTCATGACTCTTATGTTCATGTAAGATCACGATTTCTACGTAGAACTATGAAAAATAAAAACAAAAATTAAAAGCTATCTTAATGCCTTAAACTGTAGAACTAAGTTGCTTTTCCCAGCAACGGCGCCAAAAACTTGTTCGCTCAAGGTTACACGCTCTAAGTTTTACTAATTTTTAACCTTGATAATTACCGCAAGCGCATGGGTCGTTCCCGTAGTACCTAAGGTGTCGATCCCATAAGGAAGGGAACTAGTCCTAAATTCTAACAACAGCTAAGTTCACAAAACCTAATTTAACAACTACTGCATAAATTTAAATCAATCGAGAATCAAATACGAGAAATTAAAGCACCCAAAGAATAAACAAAAGCAAACTCACAAAAATAATCCGAATTCAACCTAGAAGCGACCAATTGAGAGAAAGGGGGAATCTATTCGAAATTAAAGAAAATCTACCCAATTATGAAATTTCTGATTCAATAGGCCTAGGCGATCCTAGGGTAAATTACTCTTTCTCGATTTATAATTCTTAACCCTAATTAATAAGCCGTAATTCAAATTATGAAAATTGCGATCTCTCAATTTGAAATTTGTCTAAAACCTAAATTAGTTCTAACGTTGTCTATTAACCTACCGAGAATCTGTGCTCAATCTCTCGTTACACGACTTTGCCAATTTGATTAAATTCTCTACCTATCGATTTACGTAACTCTTGTTAACCTAAATCGGCTCACCCTCTCAGTTTATCGCCCAGTTATGAAGAATTGAATTAAATCACAATAAATTGAAATAAAAAGCATCCAAATCAGTTTTATTAATCTCAACAATAAATAAACTCGAAGGTAAGTTTAGACAGAAAAATCAACACTCAACGAAAAATAATTCTAATCAATCTTAAATTCTATACATCAATGAAATTGAAATAAAAATTAGAAGATACTATTGGAATGGATCTCGGAGTCGCGACTGCGGGAAACTACCTATTCTGGGAAGTACGTCGAGTCAAGCGTATCTCCGTGCCTCTCTTCCTTCGTCTCCTTCCTCAATCGATTGATCTCTATATAGGTTGTCTCTCGAATTTTTGGCCAAATCTCACGTTTGTGCAGCTCTCTTGGCTCTCTAATCTCCTCTTTGTGGCTGCTAAATGTTGTTCTATTTATTCTGTAGCAACCTTAGGTCAAACTTGGGGTCAAAATGGTTTGAAAATTTACCCAAATTTTGAGTTTTTCTATCAGCCTGACGCAGGGCACGATCGTGGCCTAACTTGATGCTCTCTATCACGATCGTGGCCCATGATGCACAATCGTGGCCTGTGTCTTTTAGCCCGAAACTCTTCAGATCTTCACTGTTATTCCCTGTTTATCCTGTAACACTAGCACACATATCAAGGTACCTCAAAAATATACAATTTAAGCTCAAAGATTCAAACCAACCCATAAAAACAAAAACTAATCTAATTAAACCCCAAATGCATACTCAACACTCAATTTAACAAAAAATGCATAGCAAGTTAAACATTAAAATATAATGCAAAACACTACTATCAGTGCTACTTAAGCTTACTAATAATTCTCAAATTCCATTCATCAAAGGCATGTCAACAAGTGACAACATTATATTAGTGCAAGAGCCTATCAACAGTTATAACATAAAGCACATGAAAAAAAATTGTGCTATCAAAGTGGACTTCCAAAAAGTCATTTGATTCATTTGATTGTAGATATATTTAAAACACTATAGAAGCATTTAGGTTTCCTATACTTTTTATAACCTGAATCAATCAATGCATCACTACAATAACTTTAAACTACTCTCTAGATTTTCCATAAATAAGAAAAAGACTATTTGTTTCTCATAATGCTAATAATATGACATAATATCTAACTTATATCACTGGCATTAAACTTGCTCAACTTCTTATTACTTACCTTAAGATTCCAATCAACCTTAAGACACCATCCTTTACTGACTTTAAGCCTCTCATTGAAAAGATCAATATAAAAATCAATAGTCGGAGCATTAAAGCCTCTAAACAGTAGGAAGAATATTGTTCAATCAATTTTAAAAGGTTTGTATGTATACTGGTCATCACACAAGTGATGTCATAAAAATATCATCAAGGTAATAAAAAGACTTGTTAAAAACTTTGTAAGGTTTCTCAATGCAAACACCTAAACCCAAAATAAAGTAAGCAGGGAGCAATTTGTCTGCCTAAACACATTAGAGCTCTTATTATTCAACCTATTAAAACTACTAATCAGGTGTAAATGTTCAAAAGGGTATAGAGAATTCTCATTGGGAAAAACTCTTAGGCTATGTTTGGTTAGGTAGTTATTAATGGAATGGAATATTATTCCAACGTTTGGAAAGAGGGTTTATAATGGAATGGAATAGAATAGGATGGAAAGGGAGGGTTACACATTACATCTGATTTCATCCTAAATAATAAAAGTAAGTTACCACCAATTTAGGGGGTTTAGGATAGAATGTAAAATGATGAACAACATTCCACTATATTACATTATGAACCCTTTTTCCAAACAAAATTTCAATATATTACATTGTGAACCCTTCCATCCCTCCCAAACAACAATTTTTTGATATTACTTCTGTTTACATTCCATCCCATTAAAAACTTTATGTCTAACCAAACATAGCTTTAGGTTGAAGTGGATCCATGCATTCTATATAAAACATAAAATGAAATACAACACTTTTGAACAACGACTCACACCTTTAAGTTAAAATAGTTACATTGATTAGAGTTCTTCAACTAAATTGGTAATGAACTCTCAATTTTATTATTGCCTAATAACTGGTCACCCACTGAACCACTTTCAGAGGTTGTTGAATTAACTCATCTAAAAAATGTTATTAATAGAAATGCTTTTATGTATGAAGATGTACTTGCACACAAGAACTTGTTACTTATTGCTAATAGTTCACTAAACATATAGCTTAATCAGAGATGTACTTGCACATAAGAACTTGTTACTTATTGCTAATAGTTCACTAAACATATAGCTTAATCAGGGATTAAAGGATCGGGTAAAATAAAAAAGGCAAAGCAATGACATATTCTCAAATGAATCTTGTAGGATGATGTTGAAAGGATAAATTACTAGAACTTCTTGGCATTTCTTAGTATGATTCTATCAAGCTTACGTGATAACCTCTTTCACTATATCGCTTGCATTTAAAGATAGATTAAACACATTTAATAAACTTAAAAGATATCTAAGCCTACCCGACTCTTATGTTCTCTATAACTTGGTGAATGAAACATGTGAATAAATATTATTTGAGTGTGGATATTCCTCTTTAGTATGGTGTATAATCAAAGGAATGTGCTCTACAAACATTCAAGACCTCAAATGGAATGATCTAATTGTATAGTGCAACAAAGTCCAAAAGAAAAATGATAGGAATAGATAATCTTGAAAATAGCATTCAATAATACGGTACATCATTTTTGGCTTGAAAGAAATCGGCATATATTTTAGGGGAGCAGATCCTTTGTCTCATCCAGCCCTGTTGATAAGTGTAAATTGCATCATATTTCAAGGCATAGTTTGAAATGAGTTTAGTCAATAATTCAATAATTTAGTATGTGTTTAAGTTAGAATTGTGTTAGTTTGTTAATTATTTGTGTTTTAACTGGTTTATGGGTTATTACAAGCTTTTAAGCCTAAATGTTATGTTTTTGAGGTACCTTGATGTATTTGCCAGTGTTTTAGGGTCAACATCAAAACATAAAGAAGTTTCAAAGGCATTCGAGCCTAAACAACGGCCTACGATCTTGGCATAACAGGCTATGATCAAGATAGAAGCATCAGAGTTGGCCCATGATCGTGGCCTACATGCCACAATCGTGACAGGGCCCAAGACATGGCCCACGATCATGGCCTACATGCGATGATCGTGAAAAGAGCCCAGGAAATGGCCCACAGTCATGGCCTGTGTTAGGAAAATGTGAAAACACTTAAGAACGTCAAGTTTTGAGGGGGTTTTTAGACCTCGAAAAAACCCTAAGGCTGTTCAGAACATAAGAGGATATTTAAAGAACAAGAAAAAAGGCAGAGAGGAGCTTTTGCTTCAGTCACCTTAAGAAACCTAGAGAGAAATTACCAATTAAGAGAAAGGGAATTTTTTTTGAAAATAAGAGAAAAGGAATTTTACCTATACTTAATGGTAACCAAACTGATTATGAATTACCGGATTGTTGGTTCTAGACTATCCTAGGGTTGATTACTCTCTCTCAAGTTATATCTATTAACCCTAAATTTTAAACCCTAATCAGATTATGGAGGTTGCAATCTCTTAATTCACAACATATCCAAAACTCTAATTAGTTTTGAAGATCTCTAATAAACTATCGGAAAACTATGTGAGATCTCTCTTCGTACAATTTCTCGATCTAATTCAATTCTTATTTCTATTAAATCACCTAACTTTTATTAGTCCAATTTAATCGTTTTTCATTTGATTCACCCTCTCAGTTTATTATCGAATTATTCAATCGTAGAATTGAACCACAACAAATCCAATAAACACATAAACAATTAGATTTCATTAATTCAAGAGTGAAATTCCGAAGGTGAGTTTAGAACATCTTTAACATTCTAGATCATATTATCAACTATTCAATCCAATTATATACAATGATAAAACTGAAATTAAATAGGAAATACAATCTAAATGGATGATGGGTGGCAACAATGTTAGGAAACCTCCTGATCTGGGAAGTACGTCTAGTCAGCTTCTTCTCCTATTCTCTCTTCCTTCTTCTTTTCCTCTATCTCTCAATGATTTCTCTCTAAAGTTTCTCAAGGTGGCTAATGTAAAAGCTCATCTCTGCCTCTTTTCTTGTTCTTTAAATATCCTCTTATGTTTTGAGTAGCCATTGATTTTTTTGGGATCTAAAAGGTTTAAAAAATCCCTCGAAACTTGATGTTCTTGAGTGTTTGCCTAAAGTAGGTCACGATCATGGCCTTGTAGGAGATGATCATGGGCCATTTCCTATGCTTCTGTCACGATCATGGCATGCAGGCCACAATAGTAGGCCATGTCTTGGGCTTCTATCACGATCGTGTAGGCCAACTCTGGTGCTTCTGTCATGATTGTGGCCTATTATGCCATAATTATGGGCTATTATTTTGGCCTAAATGTCTCTGAAACTTCTCCGTTCTTCGATGTTGACTCTGAAATACTAGCAAACACATTAAGGTATCTCAAAAATATAACATTTAAGCTTAAAAAATTGTACTAACCTATAAAATACAAATAATTAACAAACTAACACAATTATAACCTAAACATATACTAAATAATTGAATTAATGACTAAACACTTATCAAACTATGTCCTGAAACACGATACAATTTACACTTATCAACATCCCCACACTTAAATGTTTACTTGTCCTCAAGCAAGCAAAACAACAAGCACACAAAATCATAAAGTACACAATGCAGTAATGAGACAATGGCTTCAACTTCATGAAATAATTTTACTTTAAACACAATCATTCAAGTTGTTCAAAATCATTAACATGCAAAATCCGCGTCTAGGAACTTGGGACTAAATATACATATTTGTCAAAACTTAAATGTCAAGTTATTCACCCTTTTTAATTGTACACACATATTAATAATTATTTGTTCATTCAAACTCGGTAACTACTCCAAGTATGTTTTCATGAAAAGTCAAGCTATTTATAAGTTCGACAGGTTTTTATTAGAAAACATTTTTTATTTACTTTTTTATGGACATGGACTAAATCTTTTACACGAAGGCAAACATTGGTGATGAATGTTGATCCAGTTACTTGACTAAGTCGTGTTTTTATTAAGCTAATTGATTGGAATGTCATTATAGCCTTTGAAGTGAAGGTATACATTTGTGATGCGTGTCAATCCAATGACTCAGCTAAATCACGTTCTCAACTAGCTACTAGCTCTATTCATAAGATGAAGGCTAGCGGAATAATTATTTATATAAAATTAACAAACACTCATTTTTTAATATTATTAAATGCCTACCTTGTTGCTTTAGCTACTTATTTTCATAAAAAAAATGCTAGCAAAGTTACTTTAGTCGAAAGACCTAAAATTATGAATGAATGTGACAACTTATAGGGTGATAAACCAATACTAAATCCTAATTAACTTGCATATTTAGCCAAAGAATCCAAATTACTAATTTCGTGAGCTAATGACTCTTCACAACCTAATAGATTATGTTTAAAATTAAATCAATTTCAATCTATCTAAGCCATTGGCACATTCACACAATTCACAATATACAACCTAAACAAACTATCATACAATATGCAAAATTCGCACTCAAAGCAAAACACATAACTCTCCCTACACTTGAGCAACACATTGTCCTTAATGTGAGAAGTAGTAAAAGAAACACTCATGGAAGGAAAAAAAATAAAAATAAAGACTAAATTTAAAAGAAAAAGGGTTAGAAACAAATCCTTATGGTGATGGAGGCGGGGGTGGTGTCGAAGGTGGCAATTGGACTCCTTGAGCCTTGAAGTATAGATGAATATCACGTATATCTCAGCTCTGATGTTGTTGTGTTCGGGCCATCTCATGCATCCTTCTAGAGTTCTCTGCCAGTGTTTTTGTAATTACCTTGGTGTTAGCAGAAATTATATCGAGCACTTTCTTGTGGCCAGGTTCTTCTGTGTCTTCTTCCTCTTCAGACTACTTGCTAGTTGAGTCCTCTTCAGCCTGCTGAGGCAACCCTATGATAGAACTCCCTTGACTAGCCCTGATCTTTACATAAGTATTTGGCTGATGTCCCAGAGTTTCATGTTATGGGACTTTAGGATTCAACACGCCACAAATGATGGTGATTTATAAAATCAGGGAGGTAGACAGTTAGGCCACTATCATCCACACCATAGTACTCAGCAATGGCAGAAACCAAGTACCCTATACCCAAATTATTGCTCTTCTTACTCAGAGTCGCAACAATAGCATTTAACATATGTGTGGAGGTGCACACTAAGATGTTATGATCCATGCACCATAACAGAAAAAGTTCATTTGTTGAGCACTTGTTGGTTTCTGATTTGTCAAAAACCATTTGACATATGAATTTATGCAATATCAAGTGCTCATGGGTTTGTATAATATTGTTGTTGGTATTCTTAGCATCGAATCGTTCTAACCTAGTGAGCTCATTCCAATAGCAAGAAGCACGAAAATCATCATGCTGATCGATAATGAAAGATTTGGGGGACCCATAAATAACACACGTGATTTCAATGTTTAATTCATAAGCTCTTCCCCTCAACCTAAATCACATTTCCTTAGGGTTACTAGGTTCGAAATAAATGGAAGTGAAGAATTCGAGAGTAAGCTTTTGCTAGACAGGATATTGGAAGTGTATAAGCTTTGTCCAGTAAATTCTTTCTGCTAGATTCTCTACCCTATCTCGTAATTCTACTATATCAAGCATATCAAAATCAAAATATTTCGAGACTACTATTTGTTTAACATTAAGGGATTGGAAACGAATATCTTTCTCTTCTGTGTAGATTGGGAAGAGTGCTCTGAAGTCCACCACCCTGTTCCTTCCCCCTCAGCTCAAGATTTGATTTCGTCCCAATGATTGTTTGCGCTTTGCTGACTGCTTAATGCGTGGCATATTGGATTCCAAGTAGGTGGAAGTCAGAATAAAATGGAAATTTGGAAGTTGAAATGAGAGTGTTTGGAGCATCTAAACTTAGAGAGATAAATTTAAAATGAAAGTGAGTGAAAAATAAAGTATGACATGAATATATAGGTGAAGGAAGGGTAAAATAGTAAAAATTTTAGCTGAAAAATGCGAAAACTGTTTTACCTTGCCGCAAGTCACGATAATCCACCAATTTTCCAATTTTTCTTCTTTTGTCCTTCTACACATTCTCGAGAACACTTCCTAACTCTTTTATAGCTCTTTCACCTCTCTTTTTTTTATATTTCCTCAATCATCTAACTCATTTCAAAGTTCTATGCCTTCCCGACCTTATTTGGAAACGAAATAACTTAACTACAGAATTTAAACTATCTAAACGCCAAATAACATGAAATTAACAATTCATAGGTTGCCTCCCATGGAGCGCTTCGTTTATCGTCAGTAGCTCGACGCTTTATTCTTGGAAACTCAGTTGGGATTAATTATGAGCAACTTGCTTCTCTCTTTTTCGCTAAACATCAGTTTTGTAATCTGTAAGTAAGCTACAAATTGCAAAATAATAAGAAGGAAAATATTGATAACATTATGAAACTAATTAAGCTCAGTAATGTCCTTTGTTCGAGCAAACTGTTAACAAAACAAGGAATAACAAAACTCCCTTAATCTTCCATAGAATCCAGCAATTTGCTCGATAAGAGGGTGAGTTGTTCTCTTTTAGGTTCTTCCTCATTTGCCCTTCTCTCTTCTTCTTTTTTAGTTTCTTGAATAGAGATTTCCATAGCTTCTTCAAACTTCAAATCTATTGTCAACTATTCTTCTTCCTCTCATTCCTTAAAAGATTCAAACACAACATTTTTCTGAATGTGTCGCCCTCCTCCAAATTCTTTAATACATCATTGATGTTGAATGTCACTTAGTCATCACTAATCCGAATGATGAGGTTATCTTCATAGACACCCACCCAAGTTTTTTCGATATTCAAACATGGTATACCAAGATTTGGGGGATAATATGGTGGGTTTTTCACCCTTTTCTTCATCCTCTTTCTTGATTTATAAGTCTTTTATAAGGTAAGGTTCAGTATAGTCTTCCACTGATTCTTCTTGTTCTTCCCCATTTTTAAGTGTAACAGCCTCATATTGCTCTCGTTGGTATAAATCCATATTGCTCAGAGAGTCTTCCACACTTCTCTTACAAAATTCAGAGGAAAGCTATCTTTCTTAAATCTCCAGGTTGTAAATAGAAGCGGCATGATTTTTTGTTACTTGATCAAATTGCTCTTTCAGTCTCTTTTCATTCTCTTTCATGTTTGTTAGCTCATTCATGATTTTGTCCAATTTGGAATCCCATGAATTAGACTCATCTTGCTGAAATTCAAATAGGTTTTGATGTCTCTTGTGAGTATTTGCATTATTGGACCAATAGAAATCTGGGTGATTCTGCCACCCCTAAGTGTACAGGTTCATATAAGGATGATGATTTTCCCAACTAAATTGAGACTCATTGAAATCTGCAAGAGTCCTTTACTCTCTATAATATACATCCTCCATGATCGTTCTTTTTATCTCCTCTTAGCATTCAACTTTTGAGATTCCTTATTGTTGTCCGATGATATCTAAGGGGTTGTTTAGTTCCACTTTTGTTTTTCTGTTGTTGTTTTTGGTTTCTGTTTCCTGTTTTTGGTTTCTGTTTTTTTCCTTAAAAAAA
>JAOTAY010019322.1:0-14284 GCA_025629805.1 Erythroxylum baracoense
TAATACTACATACCGACGGAAAGTTAATATTTTCCGTCGGTAATTTCCGTCGCAAAACGACGTTTTTCTTGTAGTGATACGTTATCTTAGACAAATAATACAATAATGAAAAGAGTATTTTCTCATAAGGATTGCGTTGATTAATTACAAAAATTAATCTAATTGAAAAAATATGAAAAACGAAAAGAATTAATTGAATAAAATATTTTTAAAATAATTAAAAATTTTCACATTAAACGAATCTAGGATTTCCAATTTCACCAGGAGTAATTCCACTTAACTCATCTATTATAGTCAATTAACGACTACTCCCTTTGACAACTATGAATTTTGTAACTGAACATCATATTCATTAAAATCAATTTTAATATTATTTATAATGATTCTAAGGCTAAAAGTAAATTTATCTATCAATAATCTAATTTAAAAATTTTTATAAAACTATAAACTCAAAGTTAATTAATATTAGATAGATTAAAATTTTTATTTTTCTATTTTAAAATATAAGATTTAACAATTTTATTTGACGTCACAAAATTTTCAATTAGGTTTAATATAAACTTTGTAATTCTCATTATAATCAAAGCATAATGACAATTAAATTTTTGGTGCATCTAGACGATTTTTCACCAAAAGGATCAACATTTGGATAATCCTTTTGCTTAGTGACCCTTTAGCAACCATTAAGAGAGACGACACACAAGCTAGAGCCAGCAGCAATTCATTAGGGTTCTTTGAAACCACACAACGTCCCCAAAAGCTGGTTGAATGCTAAACTCAAACATTCACATTATTACGATTTTGATTGACACCTGCAACCCCCTAAAAATTTCTCAGGGGTGTTTCTATGAAGGTTACAGGAAATTCAGAGGAAAGCTGCGCTCTCCTTTCCTGCAGTACTTGAATATCACCAGTCTACCAAATCTACGAGTTACATAAAATGCATTGTTTCTTTTCTTTTTCATGGAAACCCAGAGAAAACTTTCCATCGACCACCAACGTATAGGATACGTGTTGGGTAGTCATTATTAATCAGAAACTGGAGACTTGTCGTTCTTGTTGGAACGGGGAAAGAAAAGAGTTATGCATATACTCAACCTTAAATGTACAAATAAATTACGGCGATATCGTCGTCATGGGCTTCCATACATCTCCGATCGTTAACACTGTTACTGATTGTCAACATCACAGTTTCGTTTCCTCGAAACTACCTTGAGTGTGAACGAAGAAGTTGATTCAAGAGTCAAACCTAACAGGGCAATATCAAGGATATTCGACTGCTAACGAATACACCTTTTTACCACGGTACGTGCTTGGCTCTTATGGTAATTTTCGTAATAGTGTTCCTATATTATTCTTGATTATCTATATGTTGCAATTGCATTCTTAATGTAATTAGAGATGACAAAAAGATTGGGATCAACTTGATTTGAATTAACTTAAACTTAATAGATAAAGTAGATTTCGATTAAATTTTAGATTGAATTTAAGATATAAAAAATTCTAAACTTCACTAACTCGCTAAATTAATCTAAAATTTTGGCCTAAAATTCAATTTGACTAAGTTTATATTTATTATCAACAATAAGTGTAACTTATAATTTGCAATTCAAAATCTTGGTTCATACTAATAGAAATGAAAATTTTTCAATATTTATCATGTCAACAACTTTGGAAGACTTGTTCTATCTAAATCCAAATAAGCTTAATTGTAGAAGTTTTATAACTTGAATATTAGCATAAGTTTGGATAAAAAGTCCTTCTATTTCATACGAAATTTAAGAAGTTTGTACATGAAAAACTTCTTTATTGAACCAATAATTTATATAATTTTTAATACTTGAAGCATTGCCAAAAGTTGTTTGTAGGACAAATTGTTATATATATATATATATAGAAAAAATAGAGCTGGCATAAAAATTTAGGCTCAAGTTAAAGTTAAGAGATAAAGTCTAGAGATGTCAATGGACGACCCGACCCAGCCCGGCCTCGGTCACTGGCCCCCGACCCGGCCCATCGACTGGCTGTCCAGCCCGTGGCTCGCCGGACCGGCTTGTTTATATTTTTAATTAAAACATTTACAAAACGACGTCGTTTTGTCTAAAATGGACGGGCCAACCATAGTCAGCCAATGCCCTACTAGTGGCCAATCCAACCAAGGCCAAAAATGGGCTAGGCCGGGCCGAAATTGCTATCTCTAGTAAAGTATAATTTAATTAGGATTTAAGTCAAATTTTAGTATAATAAAAAATTTTAAAATTTGATCTTAAAATACTTGATTTAAATTAACTGCCTTGAAATATGAATTATAGCTCAAATTTTAATTTTTTTATAAAGTTTAATCAATTTCGAAATTATCAATAAGTTCATGCCTAAAATAAATTGGTCATAGACCTTTTCAGACTTATTGCCAAAATAAAAAAAAATCATTAAAATTTTTGTCGTGTTTAACTAGATGAATGAATTATGTGCATTGTGATGACCATACATTAACTTTTAATGGACTAAATATGTATTGATTAATCATAACGGTATAAAGTTTTTAAGAAAATTCATATCGGAAGTGATGATTATAATAAAAGTAAATAAAAATTTGAAGAGAAAAAAGAAAAAATCATAGAAGCCATATAAGGTTAGCAATTATAGACCTTAGGAACTATAAAAGTGGATTAGTAAGGTATCAAAAACTGAGATGCTTTATCATAGGTAGATGGTTGTTCTTCATCACCTGCATCTTTCAATTCGATCTTAATTGAAGCTCGATACAGAGAAGGGTGCGCATAAAGTAAGGGCTGCATGACCACAAAAATAATCAAGTAAAACCTGAAATTTTATAACAAAACAGTATCTAGGCCCTGCTACACTTGCTCCCTTTGAATGTGATCGATTTTTCCACTTTTGCTCTTCATACGCCAAAACACATATTTTGATGCAGTGAACACTAATGCTCCGGAGAAAATGAAAGTAAGGGCTGATAACCACACAAAGCGAGAGCTCGAAATGTTGGAAGAACCGATCCTGACAGAAAACTTTGGGAGAGTCTTGTCCATGATAAGGACATAGACAATAAACGCAGTAATTGCAACCAAAAGGAGAACAGCTCCGAAAGGAAGTGACCATATGAGAATTCCCATTATGAGTATACTGGAGAACACCCCGACCGTGTTGAACAACATTAGGTAGAAGATGGTCGGAAGCTGACCAGAGATCACGCCTATGAAATAGAATGTTGTCTTCGTAGCTTTTTCCTCCTCAAGTGCACGAGGCAGGTTGCAGATAACAGTAAAAGCAGTCCCAACGATCATTATTAAGACCACTAACAGCATATTCCTTGTCTCCAATTGCCAAGGCCAGAGAAGTAGCCTTCTCCTGAAAGATTGTGGCCTTTGCTGATTTAACGCTCGTCGGGAAACTTCAGGCTGTTTCTCCGGCAGCCTCAAGAAACGCCCTTCAGTTGCTCCGGCCTGGCGAAGGATGCACCCAATTTGGATTTCACGAGGTGTTACGTTATGAGGATTTTGGTAGTAGACATCCAAGGCGGTCTGACCATTTTTGTTCATGGAATTAACACTCAAGACCCGGGGACTTGGACAGTTATCCGGAAGCAACAAATTCACAACCTGCATATGACATAAATAATTGGTAGGTATTTGCATGTTCGTCACATGTCTAAAGAGTAAACATGAGGGAGAGATTGGGTTACCCTGATTGACATTTTCGAAGTTGCGATGTGAAGAACTGTGTTGCCCTCGTGATCTTTCCTGTTCAGAAGAGTTTCTAGTTGAAACTTCGTTACCTCCTGAAACAATACCTGGAAAGCCGTCCAATGTTCACCCTTCAGGGCGAGGTGGAGAGCTGTTTCGTGCTGGAGGGTCAGCCTCTGAAGAGACTCGGGACATGCATCAACTAAAACGCTTATGGCTTCCTCATTTCCTCTCATTGAAGCTATATGCAGAGGAATCATGGATTGATTATCCTCCACAAGGCAGACCTGAGAACTGAGTTCTGCCAATAACTTTTTTTCACGAACACACCCCTTGAAGGACGCTAAGTGCATGGCCGTGTAACCATCCCGGTTTTTTGCAGAAAGCAGTTCAGGTTTTCTTATTCCCAACTCCGCCGCAACACGGTGGCTACCGTGTTCACAGGCCGTGATGATTAGAGGGTTCCCTTCCGTAGCTCTTTCTGCTTCATCCAGGAGTCCTGGATTTGTTGAGAGTAATGGAATTACCACACGGATATAGTCTTTAGTAATGGCATCCAATAACAGAGCTATTGAATTCACTGTTGGGACCATATTAGGAAACCTAGAAAGAGGACTTTTGGGCCGTTAAGATTGAGAGGAAATGTTCGTGCTATTTATAAAATTCTTATCAGTAGATGTGTGGAACTGTTCAAAATTTATGAAAAATCATAAATGTATTTTTTAATTTTTTTTCGTAATCTGGTTTAGTATTAAGTAAATATATTATGTAATTATTTTATGTATTAATTAGTAATAAAGTTATAAATAATTTAATTTAATATTATATATTTAATTAATTTAAATTAATTATTGAGGTGAGGATGTTATAAAGGTGAGGTTATTGATTTAAATTAATTAATAAATCAATATATATTAATTTAAATTAATATATATTGAGGGATTAAATTAATTTATATTGTTATAAAGGTGAGGATGTTATGAGGTCGAAAAGGACTTGGCTAAACAGTATCCCTTCGACTTTAGAGGATGTGCAAGAAAAGGATACTCAGTCGAAAGGATACTTTTTACATTCTCACATGGATGCCAGTTTATGAGTCCAATTTAATATTAAATTGGGCTAAATTTGACTACTTTTTACATTCTCATAAACCCTCATCCATTGTTGCGAGAATCTTCTCAGTAAATTAATAATTAATTTAATTATTTCACCTTGAGCAAAGACCGTTTAGACTTTAGAGGATGTGCAAGAAATTAAGGACTTGGTCGAAGGGACACTGTTTGTAGAGCAATATACCAATCTTGAGGAAGACTGAGGATGAGGCAATATTAAATTGGACTCATGAATGTAAAAAGTGTCCACTTGGGCGGGAAGAATGCGGATGACGCAAGTCCTCATTCCTTTTCTTGCACAGCCTTAGTCCTCTACTCCTTTCGACCAAGTCCTTTTCTTGCACATCCTCTAAATTAATTAATAATAAAGGATGTGCAAGAATGAGGACTTGCGTCATCCTCATTCTTCCGGCCCAAGTGGACACTTTTTACTTTCATGACTCATGAGTCCAATTTAATATTGCCTCATCCTCATTCTTCCCCAAGATTGCTACAGCTCTAGAAATTTTGCTCTACAAACTAAAGTCTAAACTGGGAAGTATAAACTGACTTTGCTCAAGGTGAAATAATTAAATTAATTATTAATTAATACAGAGGATTAAATTAATTATTAATTAATTTAGAGGATGTGCAAGAAAAGGAGTTGGTCGAAGGGAGTAGAGGACTAAGGATTTGCAAGAAAAGGACTTGGTAGGATTTGCAAGAATGATGACTTGCATCATCCTCATTCTATCCCCAAGTGGATACTGTTTACATTCATGAGTCCAATTTAATATTGCCTCATCCTCATTCTTCCCCACGATTGCTACAAACCGTAGAGCTCTACTGTTTGTAAGAAATGAGTCCCTTAATACATTCTCATGTGCGAATGTAAAAAGTAGTCAATTTCTTGGTGTTAAAGAAACATCGTATCTTTAATCAATTATAACACCAATAGATTAATTATAACACCGATTCATTATAATATTTTAAAACGAAAAAAACAGCATTTTCAAGATATGAGTATAAAGAAATGGCCCCCTCTTAAATAGGTACGTAAAGACTTTTGAGGATGTATTGATGCTAATCAGTATCCGTTTGACCAAATTGGTCGAAAAGGACTTGTCTAAACAGTATCCCTTCGACCAAACATTCTCACCTTTATGACATCCTTTATAACTACTTCCGACCTCATCCATCCCCGCCTTCCTTAACTTATTAATTTACTGGGAAGATTCTCACAACAATGGATCAGAATTTATGAGAATGTAAAAACTAAAAAGTAGTCAATATTAAACTCGCATCCATGTGAGAATATAGAAAGTGTCCTTTTCTTGCACATCCTCTAAAGTCGAAGGGATACTGTTTAGCCAAGTCCTTATAACACCGTCCGACCTCACGACATCCTCACTTTCCTTGACTTATCTCGTCCGACCTCATAACATCGTCACGGACCTCACCTTTATAACACCTTCCGACCTCATAACACGCTCACCTTTACAACACCTTCCGACCTCATAACATCCTCACCTTCCTTGACTTATCTCGTCCGACAGAATTTATGGTAATTTTAAAATTTTTTAATCTTGGATTTATTTTTAAAAATTATATCTAAAATAATTTATTTCTTTTTTTCTTAACTTTTTATTAATTATTGCACGTCTCACGACTGCTTCTTATCTCTTCGTCCTCTTTTTTACTATTTTACTATTCACAGTTACTTTTATGGTGAATTCAGTTTCGCCCCTGTTTATTTTAACAATTAATTTTTTTAATTATCTGTTACTTACTTTTTTGAGATTGTTACTGTATGCGTTACAATTAATCTACTGGTGTTAGATTTTGTGATATAATTAATTAAAGATACAATTTTTCTTTATACATTTTATTAATAATATTTAATATTTTAATAATAAAAATAAAAATATCTATTATGAAATTAAGCATGATGAAATCTTAATTATGAAACTCAATTTCTATTTATGTATTATTCTTCAATTATTCTTACACTACAACAAATATGTCTATTAGCTACATTTTTTGTTGCCATAATTTGAAATTTATAGTTAATAATAAGTATTTTGTTAATCATAACTTATTGAAACAGTATCTAACACATAAATATTTTTTAGAGATTTTTTAAAATTATTAGTAACTTTTAATTTTACTTCAAATTTGTTTTTAGGAAACATATTTTGTGAATAGTTTGCATTTAATTTTAGTGGCGAAGTAACATTAGTGACATTTTTTAACTATAAATATAATTTTGCAGTCAAAAAATTTTAGCTACAAGATCATTTTTGGTGCTAAATTTCAAAAGGGCATTTGGTTTCAATTCTGTTTTTCTATTATGATTTTTATTTTTATTTTCATTTTCTGCTTTTAATTTCTGTTTTGCTTTCAAATAAAAACAAAATATATATTTAGTTATTAATGTCAACATAGTTATATTTTTGTAATAATGATAATTACATATTAAACAAAACTAAAAGATAAATTATTTTAATTAATTAAATTTTATTTAAATATATTTTAATTGTTTAATCAAATTTTATTTGAAAGTTGTATATTTTGAAGATATTTTAAATTTAATTATATTTAATAATTATTATTTTATTTAATTATAAAAATAAAAATAAAATAACTTATTAAATAAAATAAAATTATTCATATTTTTATCAATAATTAAATTTAATTAATTAAATATATAATATTAAATTAAATTATTTATACTTTTTATTACTAATTAATATATCAAATAATTAAATAATATATTTAGTTAATACTAAACCAGATTATGAAAAAAATTAAAAATTACATTTATGATTTTCATAAATTTTGAACAGTTCCACACATCTTCTGTTAAGAATTTTATAAATAGCATGAACATTTCCTTTCAATCTTAACGGCCCAAAAGTCCTCTTTCTAGGTTTCCTAGTATGGTCCCAACAATGAATTCAATAGCTCTGGTATTGGATGCCATTACTAAAGCCTATATCCATGTGGTAATTCCATTACTCTCATCAAATCCAGGACTCCTGGATGAAGCAGAAAGAGCTACGGAAGGGAACTCTTTACTCATCACGGCCTATGAACACGGTAGCCACCTTGTTGCGGCGGAGTTGTGAAGAAGAAAACCTGAACTGCTTTCTGCAAAAAACCAGGATGGTTACACGGCCATCCTTTAAAATCTCTTTTACTGTTTATTTCTCAACAGCTGGTACGAGAAAGTACGGTTGAGATAGGGATGAATCTTATTGCGAAATTCGACATGACGAAGTTTGATGGAACTAGAAACTTCAGGTTATGGCAACGACGGATGAATGATTTGTTGGCACAGCAAGGGATTTTGAAGGCGCTGCGTGACAGAAAACCATATTTCATGGATGATTTGGACTGGGAAGAACCACGGGCAAGAGCAGCAGGGACTATTCGTTTGTGTTTGGCAAATGAGGTTATGTATCATGTCATGAACGTATCATCTTCGGTGGAGGTTTGGTAGAAACTGGAATCTCGTTACATGGCAAAATTGTTAGACATTTTTGCCCCTAAGGGCAATCTTGTCAAGTTCTCATTCAGTGTACAGCTATTAATTGTAATTTAGTTTTTAAATAAATTATCAATTAAATTACGTAATTTGATTCAGATAAAAATAATAAAGTGACCCAATAAATTATCTAAATTAATGGGTCGAAGTCTGAGTAGAAAATAGATCCCTTTTAGTATGGACCTGGTCCATATCGGCCTTGTAATAGGGAAGCCTGATATAAAAGTTATATAAATAAGTTATGGTCTCATGCAGTTGCTCATATCAATCACGAGCATAAGGAATCTTTGACCCGTTAAGAGAACTCGCGTTTTGAAAAAACCGTAAACAAGCCTAGCTCGTGTTCCGGAGAGTAATTCTCGTGAAGGCGTCGGTGGATTCGAGCTCGATTCAGCTTTGGAAAGCTCGGTTGAAGTTTCAAAACTGAAAATTAGGTATTTCCTCATTTCTCCATTTTTGGCCCTTTCACGTTCAATCCAGGGCACGTGACTAAGGACCCGTCACGTTCTGCACGCGGTATTAGAGCGGTGACGTAATCGGGTGGTTAAAAACGGAAATTTTTTGATTGTTCTCTCCATAAGGTTTTCGGAGATTTCTCTCCCGTTTCTCGATTTTTTCTTGCTTTTATTGCATGAAAGTAGTGTACATATATGTAGCCTTGAGAAACGGTTGAAAACGAGCCCAAGAAGTTCGAAAAATGGCCCAAAACTCGCCGAAAATTGACTTTTTTCGGCGAGGTGAGCGTCACCGTTGGGCGCATGCAATCGCACACATGCCCGACGGTGACGCGCGCGTGCGCGACACGTGCCAACCAACATTGGCAAGTCGGTGCAAGCACGTGATCAACACGTGCCAGCCGCGCAGACGCGTGGCTGACGTGGGGCCGACGTCTGTCAGTTACATTAACCCTAAAAAAACACAAAAAATTTCATATTTTCCGTAAGGGTGCCCCAGGGTGTTTTGGATCAGTTTTTGAGTCCGGAAAATTTATAAAGTAAATTTTTTCCATTTTTTGGGATTTATTACATCATTAATAAATTAAAGTTTAACTCCAGAAAAAGGAATTAAGGTATTTCAGATCCGATATCGAGTGAATTTTCATGCTTCGGACATCATATGAGAGAGATACTGGTGTCTTGGGTCTCAAATAAAGGGTTCAGGAAAGCATGATAGTCAATCGGAAAAGGAATTAAGACATTCTGAAGCCATTTTTGAGTGAATTTTTGTGCTACGAACTTGCCATAAAGGAGATACACGGGATTCTTATGTTTCAAGCGGTCAGTTCGGTATTAAGTAAGGCACGATAGTCATTCCACTGAGATTTTTCTTTTACGAAAGTCTCAAATAAAGTTTTCGGAGAATGTCTTCAGCACAGGTATGTAACAATGAGATTGTGCATTTGGGTTTTGCATTTATTAAAGTTACATTGTCATATACCATATACCTATAAAGAATGTGAGGATAACATAAAGATGTATCCCTTGTGTTTGGGGACTTTCTAGGATAATGATGAGAATGTAGTCACCATAATGGCCTTTCAAGTCAGTATTTTGAATTGTTCTGCACGCATGTTAGGGGATGTCTCTGGTCTCATGTTTGGTTATTCTGCCCACAAGTGTTAGCTTTACATGAGATTTTGAGATGTGTATAAAGGCATTTGACAGAGGAAATCCGTTGCTTAAATGATCTATTCGCCCACAGGTGGTAGTGTCATAAGAGCTGACGGTTTGTACTCTGATCGCTTTTATGTGCGGAAGTCTAGTTGCGGATATTATGCATTCAGCCCACAGGTGTTTCATAATATGTGTGACTGAATTTTCAATAAAGATACTGTTTAATGGCTTTCAGTATCGTTGTTATCCTGCATTTGTGCTGATATAATCAAAGTTACTAAAGAGTCACCTTTTCGTTCTATAAAATCAGTGTCACCATTGAAACCCTGAATAGTTTCAATACAAAGAAGAAGACAAAGGATGTATTGAATGCTATGGAAATAGCTGAGGTTGATATGACCATATAGACAAATAGGTCATCTCCACCTACATCCACGAGCTTGAAAGCTCATCAAGCAGCCTATGAAGCCTAGGATCTGTCTGACAGATTATGTCTGATGACCATTAAGAGATCCGTACCTAACCATCTGCTTAGTGAATTTCCGGACATAGACATAGCATAGTAATTTCTTGAAAATGTCTCCTAAAGGTACGCAGTCATCTAGTGTTGAGACAAGTGCCTTGAATAAAGAATTATTCTCTATGAGGCGTAGGGGAAATAGAGAAAAAGGGGAGTAACGAGTTGTAAGGAGTACATATCAAGAATAATTCATCTTCACAGAAAACCGAAGATGTAATACATTTCTTTTCCTGATGTCTTCATAATTCACTAGACTCTGAATACACTCCCTTCAGAGTTTAATATTCTAGTGAAGACATATTAATTGTAGGATGAGGAATAGGACTTCAATCCTTTGATTTTCCATTGCACTGCTGAGGGGGAGAAACTCAAGCTGGTTACTCCTATAACCTTTAAAGCAACTAAATAGATGGCAAAGATGAAGCACATTAAGATTAAAGGTAGATAGACTAAATCTTCTCCACATGCTGATGTTGATCAATCCAGTACTGGTAAAGGTCCTAGAGACATAAAGAAACCAGTAGTATAAGGCCTAGAAGGAAGTAATATCGATAGGGGATGTATGTACTGAATCTTGTAGCAAGGTTCATTTAGGTTTTAATATGACGCATTTTATATATGATCTTTGGATCAATTTTGGAAAAAGGAAGTTGAAGTTTTGTATTTAATACTTTTGTTTTATAGTTGTATTTGATGCAAAACATAATGGTATAGCTTTCTTGTCATATGGTTTGTATAAAGTATGTCTTACCTCGAGTTAGATATAAGCTTCTTCGTATCTTGCTAAACAAGTCATGAAACGAAGGACCTTGATGAATGAAAAGTCATATATGGTGTAGCATAAAAGTTTAAGCCATATTTTCGGAGATAGGGTTGAGAGATTGATTAAGGAAAGTTTTCTCTCAATTTTAGATTATGATGGTCTGGGACCATGTGTTGACTATTAAAGGGGTGAGTTAACAAATAAGGATATTGAGGTCAACTCATACTTCTGACTTGTTAAGTCTGATACATAAAGATATCAGAAGACCTTATACAATTGCATTGTGCAATCCCAAAAGTATTCTGACATTTGTTATGATTATTCCCACTACAGTTACGTGTTCTTGTTTAAAGACTGGAGGTTGAGAACCAATTGGGAAAATTCATTCAGAATGTCAAATCTGACCATAGAGGAGAATATCATGGCAAACATGGTTATTCAGGACTTGAAAAGGTCCGTTTGCCAAATATATGAAATTGGTGGGCATAGTGACTTGATTCACTGTACCGGGTAGTCTTAAGCAAAATGGTGTATTGCCGAAAGACATAATCGCACCCTAAAGGACTTGTAAAAGTCAATGCAGAACAAGACTAATCTACCTGAATATTTAGAAGTGTGAAAACCAGTCTCATACACATTAGTGTATGAGGCTGCCCTACCAAGGTGGTATAATCCTTATAAAGAGAAATTGTATACTCATTTGGTTCATTGCTATTTAGTAAGATATCCTAACCACTCTAAAGGGTACAGATTTTACTGTAGAGAAGGAGGAAACAGAATAGTGGAATCACTAACAGTTAAGTTTATGAAATATGATGTCTACGATGGTGGGTCATTTGACTCTTAGGATGATAACAGGATGGATACTACAGTTATTAAGTATCCACTACTCATACAGTTAGATCCGGTAGATTTGGGTCTTTGTACTGTACTTGTACAAGAACAGGAACCCATACCTGTACACACAGTGGTTCCTTGGGGTATAAGATCTAATGCAGTTGTGAAAATCCACCAGATTGAGATGACCTGTTATCACATCTGATATCATAGTCTATTAGGTAAACAGAACTATGATATTAGACATATTAAGAATCCAGTTACTTTTACAAAAGTTGTTTTTGTACCCGCAGCGGAATTGTGGTGAGTTGCAATGACTTATGATATGCAAGTCATGAAGCATAGTAAGGTCAGGGAGCCAGTTGATTTTGCAGCAGAACTGTAAAACTGTCAGTATAAAGTTTAAGACCTAAAGGACTTTAGGATAAAGTTCAGCGGTTTATGGACTAGCTCAATTGCATGATGGTTCACTCAGAGAGAAATGTTAACTTTAATGTTACTTTTCTCTCGTATCCTCGTAGGATACATTTGGAGTTATTATAGCAATTGTAGCTCATGATGATAAAGAGTTACATCATATGGTTGTCAAAACTGCTTTCCTGAATAAAGACCTTTATTAAGTGGTCTATATGGTATAACCTGAAGGATTTCAGGATTCAGATGGAATTGACATGGTTTGCATGTTATGCAGATCAATATGTAGTTTACATCAAACCTCCAGGAAGTGAAACTATACAGTTGGTGAGGATGTTACCTCTTTTAGCTTCATGGAAAGTAAGGTTGTAAAAGGTGCTTGTACTAGATTAAGGGGAGCAAAATTATCTTCCTATTACTACATAAGGATGATATATTGCTCACATCAAATTACTAAACCATGTTGTATAAAGTGAAACAACGTTTGGTCAAGAATTTTGACATAAAGGCCCTTAACGTGGCATCTTTTGTCCTAGGTATTTGGATTCACCGGGACATATCTTAACACTCGTCATACCTCTCAAAAGGTGCATACATTAAGTATATGTTACAAGGTTTAATACGGTTAACAGTAAACCTGTCGTAACATTTATCTCTCATAGTGAGAGATAATCTTTGGCACAGTGCCAAAGAATAAAGTAAAAAGAGAGGTAATGAGGAATGTTTCGTATTCTAGTAATGTTGATAACCTGATGTATGCTCGGCTAGGTACTAGGTAGGACATTGCATTTACAGTTTGACTGTCTGATCAGTATCCAGTTAACCCAGATGTAGATCATTGAAATCCAGTCAAGTGAATGTTGAGATTATTAAAGGGAATCAAGGATTATATATTGGCATATAGAAAAGTCAACCGTCTAAACCTCGTAGGGAATCAAGATTGAAATTTAGCTATGTATCCGGATGATCGAAAGTTCACTTAAGGCTACAGTTTAAGGTTGCAGATGGTACAATGTCGTGGAAGAGTGTCAAGAAGACACGGATAACTTCCTTAACCATGCATGCATAGTACATGCTATAAGCTACTTCACAGACGATTTAGCTCAGAAATTTGATTTCTGAGTTGTCTGTGGTTGATTTAGTGGCTAAACCCATTCAGTTACAATGTGATAATCACGCTTCTGTGATGTTTAATAACAAAATTGAATATCATAGGGTCTTAGCATTTTAAGATCAAATTCTTGATCATGAAGTGGTTGACATGAAAAGGTGATATTAAGGTTTGGAGCATTTAAAGACTGAGGAACTATAAGTCAATTCTTTAACTAAAGGACTTTAACCACTTGTGTTTGGAACACAAGTATACAGTATATGTGTTTTGAAGTCCTTAGACACTGTAAGTTAGGGAATCGTTATGCTTGCTCCACGTACGTTTGCACGTTGTGATGTATTATGACAGTATGATGGTTCATAAAGATGATCATCGGTTATCCTCAGTAATACATGTTATCATACATTGTCATAATACGTATAAAAGCCTTAAGATTTGTGTTGGTTAAGCATTTTAAAGGTCATTGGGCATATATGAAGATTGATCTTGAGCCTATGTCATTAGACACATACAATTTTATACGGATATATCCTTAAGGTTTGACATGACATAGCGGGATATAAGTTTCTAATCTCATAAAGGTTCTCTAATATAGTTTAGCATTCAGTTGGAGAACATAAAGGTTTTCTCTAATGCTGTTTAGCATATGGTGAGAGGAAACAAGTTTTCTCTAATGCTGTTTAG
>JAOTAY010019341.1:0-14283 GCA_025629805.1 Erythroxylum baracoense
CTTTGGATGGGCAAAACAACCCGTTGAACACCTTCGGTGGGTAAAATAGCCCATTGGCATGGTCCCTAGGCACCTTCGATGGGCAAAACAGCCCATTCGCAAGGTCACTAGGCAACTTCGATAGGTAAAACATCCTGTTGGAACGTTCGCTATGCACCTTTTGTGGAAGAAATAGACCGTTGGGCACCATCGATGGGCAAAATAGCTCGTTTGCACGGTCGCTAGCCACCCTCAGTTGGAAAAACAACCCATTGGCATGGTCACTGGGCAACTTTGGTGGGTAAAACAACCTATTTACAGTTACTCGACAGCCTCAGTGGGCAAAACAGCCGTTGGCTCCTTTGATGAGTAAAACAACACGTTCGGAAGGACGCTACACACCTTTGGTGAAAAAAACAGCCCCTTAGTAGACCTTCAGTCGGAAAAACTGTCCGTTGGCACAGTCACTAGGCACTTTTGGTAGAAAAACAGCTCGTTGGCATAGTCACTAGGCACTTTGTGTGGGCAAAACAGCCCATTGGCATCGGTGGGCAAAATACCCATAAGGCATATTCTGTGGAAAAAACAACCCGTTGGTACAGCTTTTGTGGGAAAACAGTCTATTAGCATGGTGGCTAGCACCATCGGTGGGTAAAACAGCCTATTGGGCACCTTAGGTGGGTAGAACAACCCGTTGTTATGGTTGACAGGCAACCTCGGAGGGAAAAACAGCCAATTGGGAACTTTGGATAGGTAAAACAACCCATTGGCAAGGATGCTAGGCACCTTTGGTGGGAGAAACAACCTATTGGCACATCTTTGGTAGGCAAAAGATTCCATTGGAATGGTCACTGGGCACACTTGGTAGAGAAAACAGCACGTTGGCACAGTCACTAGGCACCTTGTGTTGGCAAAACAGCCTATTGGTGTCGGTGGGTAAAACAGCCCGTTGGGACAGTCGCTAGACTCATTTGGTGTGCAAAATAGCCTATTGGCGAGGTCACTAGGCACCTTCGATGGGAAAAATAGCCAGTTGCCAACCTTCGGCGGGCAAAACAGCCCTTTGGCACAGTCTCTAGGCTACTTTAGTAGGAAAAATAGCCCGTTGACACAATTTAGGTGGGCAAAACAATCCGTTGGCATGGTCACTAGGCGTATTTGGAGGAGAAAATGGCCTCTTGGCATATCTTTGGTGGGCAAAACAGCCTGTTGGCAGACCTTCGACGGGTAAAACATTCTGTTGTTACGGTCGCTAGGCACTTTCGGGGGGAGAAACAGCCCGCTGGGTACTTTCAATGGATAAAAAAGCCCATTGGTACATTCGCTAGGTAATATTGGTAGTAGAAAACTACCCATTGAACACCTTCAGTAGGTAAAATAGCCCATTGGCACGGTCCCTAGTCACCTTCGATGGGCAAAACAGCCCATTTGCAAGGTCACTAGGCACCTTCGATGGGAAAAACAGCCCATTTGCATGATCACTAGCCACCCTTGATTGGCAAAACAACCCGATGGCATGGTCACTAGGCAGCTTCGGTGGGTAAAACAACCTGTTGAATACCTTTGATGGGTAAAACATCCTATTGGCATGGTCCTTAGGCACCTTTGTTGGGTAAAACAACCCATTTGTAAGGTCACTAGGCATCTTCGATGAACAAAACAACCTATTGGCACATTCATTAGGCATCTTTGGTGGGAGAAACAACTCGTTTGTATGGTTGCCAAGCACCCTCGATGGAAAAAACAGCTCGTTGGGCACTTTCGATGAGTAAAACAACCCGTTGGGAAGGACGCTATACACCTTTGGTGAAAAAGTAGCCCGTTGGCAGATCTTTGGTGGGAAAAACAGTCCGTTGACATAGTCACTAGGCACATTTCGTAAAAAAACTGTTTGTTGGCACAGTCACTAGGCACCTTGTGTGGGAAAAATAGCCTGTTGTCACACCTTCTGTTGGCATGGTGAATAGGCATATTCAATGGAGAAAATGTCACTAGGCACCTTCGATTCAAAACAGCCCATTTGTATTATCGCTAGCCACCGTCGATTGGCAAAACAACCCTTTGGCATGGTCACTAGGCACCTTCGGTGGACAAAACAGCCCGTTTGGTGGGTAAAACAGCCCATTAGCATAGACCCTAAGCACCTTCATTAGGTAAAACAGCCCGTTAGCAAGGTCACTAGGCACCTTCGGTTGGCAAAGCAACCAGTTTGCAGGGTTGCTAGGCACCTTAGGTGGGAAAAGCAGCCCGTTAGGCACCTTCGGTGAATAAAACAACCTATTGAGAACAACACTACACACCTTTGGTGAAAAAATAGCCCGTTGGTAGACCTTCGGTGGGAAAAACAGTTCGTTGACACGATCACTAGGCATATTTGGTAGAAAAACCTGTCCATTGGCAGAGCCACTAGGCACCTTGTGTGGGAAAAACAACCTGTTGGCATACCTTTCGTGGGAAAATAGTTCATTGTTACAGTCGCTAGGCACCATTGGTGGATAAAATAGCCCGTTGGGCACCCTTAGTGGGTAAAACAACCCGTTGGCATGGTCGTTAGGCACCCTCAGCGGGCAAAACAGCTCATTGGCATGGTCTCTAGGCACCTTCAATGGGCAAAATAGCCTGTTGGCACAACCGCTAGGCATCTTAAGTTAGCAAAAGACCACTTTGGTAAACCAGCCTGTTGGGCTCCTTCGATGGGTAAGACAGCTTGTTGGCATGGTCATTAGGCACCCTCGGTGGGAAAAACAGCCTGTTGGGTACCTTGGATGAGTAAAACAATCCGTTGGCAAGGACATTAGGCACCTTTAGTAGGAAAAACAGCCCATTGGCACATCTTTGGTTGGCAAAACAGTCCATTGGCACGGTTACTAGGCACACTTGGTAGAAAAAAAGACCCGTTGGCACAGTTACTAGGCACCTTGTGTGGGCAAAACAGCCCGTTGGCATCGGTGGGCAAAACAACCCATTGGGACGGTCGGTGGGCATATTTGGTGGGCAAAACAGTCTATTAGCAAGGTCACTAGGCACCTTCGGTGGGAAAAATAGCTAGTTGCCCACCTTCGTTGGGCAAAACAGCCCTTCGGCACAATCTCTAGGCAACTTCAGTAGGAAAAATAGCCCATTGGCATAATTTAGGTGGGCAAAACAATCTGTTGGCATGGTCACTAGGCATATTCGGTGGCGAAAATGGCCTATTGCCACATCTTTGATGCGCAAAACGACCCGTTGGCACACTGACAACCATTCTATTGTTACGACCGTTAGGCACCTTTCAGTGGGAGAAACAAACCGCTGGGCACTTTTGGTGGGCAAAACAGCCTGTTGGTATGCTCGTTAGGCACCATCGGTGGGAAAAATAACCCATTGAACACCTTCGGTGGGTAAAACAACCCATTGGCACTGTCCTTAGTCAACTTCGATGGGCAAAACAACTCGTTTTCAAGGTCACTAGGCACAATTAATAGGCAAAATAGTCCATCTACACGATCGCTAGCCACCCTCGATTAGCAAAACAACCCATTGGCATGGTCACTAGGCACCTTTGGTGGGCAAAACAGCCCGTTGAATACCTTTAGTGGGTAAAACAGCCCATTGGCGTGGTCCCTAGGCACCTTCGTTGGGTAAAACAGCTCGTTGGTAAGGTCATTAGGCACCTTCGATGGGCAAGATGGCCCGTTTGCATGGTCACTAGCGACCCTCGATGGGAAAACAACCCATTGGCACAGTCACTAGGCACCTTCGGTGGGCAAAACAGGTCGTTGGCACAGTGCCTAGGCAGCTTCGGTGGGAAAAAGAGCCTATTAGGCAACTTCGATAGGCAAAACAGCCTATTGGCCCTATCACTTGGCACCTTCGGTGGGAAAAACAGCCTATAGGCACACTTTCGATGGGAAAATTTTCCATTGGTACCTTCAGTAGGTAAAATAGCCCGTTGGCATAGTTGCTGGGCACATTGGGTGGGCAAAATAGTCTATTGGCAGGGTCTCTAGGCACCCCTGATGGACAAAATAGCCTATTGGTATGGTCGCTAGGCAAAGCATCCCATTGGCACGGTCGCTAGGAACTTGGGTGGGCAGAATAGCCCGTTGACACAGTCGAAAGGCACATTTGGAGGGTAAAATAGCTTGTTGGCATGTTCGCTAGGCACCTTTGCTGTAAAAATAGCCAGTTGGGCACCTTCAATGGGCAAAAGGGCCCATTGGCACACCTTCGGTGGGCAAAATAGACAAATGGCACAGTGGTTAGGCATATTCTGGTGAAAAAATAGGTCATTTGCACAACCATTATGCACCTTTGGTGAGAAAAATAGCCTGTTGGCACACGTTCGATGGGAAATCCTTCGGACAATCGCTAGGCACCATCGGTGGGAAAAACAACCCATTGGGCACCTTTGGTGGGTAAAATAGCTCACTGGCATGGTCGCTAGGCACCCTGGGTACGCAAAACAACCTGCTAGTATAGTCGTTAGGCACCTTCACTGGGCAAAATAGCCCGTTGGCACAGTTGCTAGGCACCTTATTTTGGCAAAAGAGCCCTTTGACACGATTGTTAGGCACCTTCGGCGTGCAAAATAGTCCGTTGGCACGTTCACTAGACACCTTTTGTGGAGAAATAGCCTATTGGCATGGTCGCTAGGCATCTTTCTTTGGCCAAACAGGCCATTGGCATAGTCCCTAGGCACATTCAATGGGAAAAACAGACCGTTTGCATGCCTTTGGTTGGCAAAATAACCCATTGATACAATCGTTAGGTAGATTCGATAGGTAAAATAGCCAGTTGGCAAGGTCACTAGGCACCTTCGGTGGGAAAAACTGCCCGTTGGCATGGTTGTTAGGCAGCTTTAGTAGCAAAAGCAGCCCGTTGGCACACCTTCAATGGGGAAAACAATCTGTTGACATGTCACTAGGCATATTCTGTGGATAAAGCAACCCATTGGCACATCTTCGATGGGCAAAACAGCCCGTTGGCACACCTTCGATGGGCAAAACAACCCGTTGGTACGGTCTCTAGGCACCTTTGGTGGGAGAAATGACACGTTAGGCATCCTTAGTGGGTCAAACAGCCTGTTAGTACGCTCGCTAGGTACCGTTGGTAGGAAAAACAGCTCATTGAACACATTTGGTGGGTAAAACAGCCCGTCGATATGGTCCCTAGGCACTTTCGGCAGGTAAAATAGCCCATTGGCACTATCGCTAGGCACCCTCAGAGGGAAAAACTAGCCATTCGCATAGTGGCTAGGCATCTTTGGTGGGCAAAACAACCCGTTGGCATACTCAGTAGGCACCTTGGGCCAGTAAAATAGCCCATTCGCACGGTTACTAGGCATCTTTAATGGGCAAAACAGCCCGTTGGCACATTTGCTAGACACCTTTGGTGGGATAAATACCCAGTTGGGCACCTTCGATGGGCAAAACAACCTGTTGACACACCATCAGTGGGAAAAACAGTCCATTGGCAAGGATGCTAGGCACCATCGATGTGCAAAACAACCCGTTGGGCACCATCGATAGGTAAAATAACCCATTGGCACAGTCGCTAGGCACATTGGGTAGGCAAAACAACCTATTAGGACGGTCTCTAGGCACCCTCTATGGGCAAAACAATTCATTGGCAGGGTCGCTAGGCACCCTCAGTGGGAAAAACACCCCGTTGGCATGGTCACTAGGCACCTTGGGTGGAAAAAAATCTAGTTGGGCACCTTCGGTGGGCAAAACATCCTGTTGGCAAGTTAGCTAGGCACTTTTAGTGGGAAAATAGCCCATTGGCACACCTTCGATGGGAAAAACAGATAAATGACGGTCACTAGGCACATTCTGTGGAAAAAAATAGTCCGTTTGCACAGTCATTAGGCACCATTGGTTGGAAAACACAACCTGTTGGCAAACCTTCGATGGGAAAATAGTTCATTGGCAAGGTCGCTAGGCACCATCAATGGGCAAAACAGCCCAGTGGGCATCTTTGGTGGGTAAAACAGTCCGTTGGCATGGTCGTTAGGCACCCTGGGTGGACAAAACAACTCGTTGGCATAGTCTCTAGGCATCCTCAGTGGGAAAAACAGCCCGTTGGCACAGGCGCTAGGTAGCTTAAGTTGGTAAAAGAGCCCTTTGGCAGGATCGCTAGGCACCTTCCGTGTGCAAAGCAGCCCGTTGGCATATTCACTAGACACCTTTAGTGGAAAATTAGCCCATTGGCACGATCGCTAGGCACCTTCGGTGGGCTAAACAGCCCGTTAGCGTGGTCCTTAGGCACATTCGGTGGGCAAAATAACCCGTTTGCATGCATTTGGTTCAGAAAATAAGTCATTGGTACGGTTACTAAGCACCTTCGGTGGGAAAAATAGCCCGTTGACAAATTCGCTGGGTACCTTCAGTGGGAAAAAAGATTACTGGCACAGTTTCTAGGCACCTTCTGTAGGGAAAACAACCCATTGGCATGGTGGCTAGTAACCTTTGATGGGTAAAACAACCCGTTGGAACGGTCACTAGTCACCTTCGGTGGGAAAAAAACTCGTTGGAACAATCACTAATCACCTTCGATGGGCAATAGATCCTGTTTATAGAGTCGCTAGGAACCTTTGGCGGAAAAATAGCCTATTGGCATGTCTTCGGTGGGAAAATAGTCCGTTGGCACGGTCGGTAGGCATCATCAGTCGTTGGGCACCTTTGGTGGGTAAAACAGCCTATTGGCATTGTCGCTAGGGACCTTTGATGGGTAAAACAGCATGTTGGCACGGTCGATAGGCACCCTCAGTAGGCAAAATAGCCCATTGGCATGGTTGCTAGGTACCTTCAGTGGGTAAAACAACCTACTTAAGCAGTCGCTAGGCACCTTGAGTGGGCAAAATAGCCCATTGGCACGGTTGCTAGGCACCTTCGGTGGGCAGAATAGCCCCTTGGCATGTTGACTAGACACCTTTGGTAGAAAAACAACCCACTGGCACGATCGCTAGGCACCATCGATGTGCAAAACAGCCAGTTGGCATGGTTCCTAGGCACATTCGATAGGCAAAATAGCCAGTTTGCAAGCCTTTGGTTGGCAAAATAACCCGTTGGTACGGTTGTTAGGCACCTTCGGTGTGAAAAATGGTCCTTTGCCACGGATGCTAGGCAACTTCTGTGTGGAAAACAACTCGTTGGCATGATGGCTAGTAACCTATGGTGAGAAAAATAGCCCGATGAAATAATCACTAGTCACCTTCGGTGGGAAACCAGCTTATTGAAATGGTCGCTAGTTACCTTCGGTGGGTAAAATAGCCCATTGGCATGGTTACTAGGCATCCTCGGTGGGAAAAACGGCCTGTTGGAATGGTCGTTGGGTAAAATATCCCCTTGGCACGGCCCCTATGCATCCTCTATGGGAAAAACAGCCAGTTGGCACAGTCGCTATGCTCCTTTGGCGGGCAAAACAGCTCGTTGGTACAGTCGTTAGGCACCTTGGGTGGGTAAAACAGCCTGTTGGAACTATCGCTAGGCACCTTCGGTATGGAAAACAACCCTTTGGCACAATCGTGATGCACCATCGATGGGCAAAACAACCTGTTGGCATGGTCACTAGGCACCTTTGGTGGGTAAAATATCCCATTGGGCATATTCGATGGGCAAAATAGCCCATTGCCATAATCGCTTGGCACCTTCGGTAGGAAAAACAGCCTGTTGGGTACCATCAGTGGGCTCCTTGGTACCTTCGGTTGGAAAAAACTGCCTATTGGCACATTTGCTAGGCAGTCTCGATGGGCAAAATAACTCGTTGGAACGGTCATTAGTTACCTTTGGTGGGCAAAATAGCCCGTTGGGATGGTTGCTAGGCACCTTCAGTAGGAAAACAGCTGATTGGGCACCTTCAGTAGGAAAAATAACCCATTGGCACAATCGCTAGGCACCTTCACTGGGCAAAACAACCCGTTGGAGTAGCATTTAGGGCCCTTCGATGTAAAAACAGCCCACTAGGCAACTTTGACAGAGAAAACAACCCATTTGCATAGTCGCTAGGCAACTTTGATGGAAAAATGGCCCGTTAGGGACCTTTGATGGTAAAACTGCCTATTGGCATAGTCGCTAGGCAGTTTGGTGGAAAAACAACCCATTGGCATGGTGGCTAGGCATCTTCTATTGGAAAAAAGCCAATCAACATGGTTTCTAGCCACCCTCGATGGAAAAAATAGCCCGTTGGGCATTTTGGACTGGTTAAACAGCCCGATGGCAAGGTCGTAAGGCACTTTTACTGGGAAAAACAGCTCGCTGGACACCTTTAATGTATAAAACAGCCCGATGGGATGGTCGCTAGGAAACTTCAGTGGGAAAAATAAACCATTGGCTCACCTTCAATGGGTAAAACAGTCCGTTGGCACGATCACTAGGCATTCTCGATGGGAAAAATGGCCCATTAGTGCACCTTTTGGAGACAAAATAGCCTATTGACACACCTTTGGTGGGCAAAACAACCCATTGGTACGATCATTAGGCACCTTCGGTGGGAAAAATAGCCTGTTGGGCACCTTTTGTGGGTAAAACAGCCTATTGACACAATCGTTAGGCACCATTTGTGGGCAAAACAACTCGTTGGCATGACCACTAGGCCCCTTTGGTGGGAAAAATAGTCCCTTAGGTAGCTTTTGTGGGCAAAATAGCCCATTGGAATGGTCGCTAGGCATCTTCGATGGGTAAAACAACCCATTAACACGGTCATTAGGCACTTTTAGTGGGGAAAACAGCTAGTTGGGCACCTCAGTGGGCAAAACACCTATTTTCATGGTCGCTAGGCACCTTTGGTGGGCAAAAGAACTCGTTGGCATAATCGCAAGGCACCCTCGACCGACAAAACTCCACATTGGCACAGCCGCTAGGCAACCTTTGTGAACAAAACTCGCCATAGGCATGGTCGCTAGGCACCTTCGGTGGGCAAAACAACCCGTTGACACATTTGCTAGGCACATTTAGTGGGAAAACACCCAGTTGGGCACCTTTAGTGGGCAAAATAGCCCGTTGGCACAGTGGTTAGGCATCTTTGGTAGGCAAAATAGCTCATTGGCATAGTTGTTATGCACCCTCAGGAGGAAAAACAACATGTTGCCACAGTTGCTAGGCACCTTCAGTAGGAAAAATAGTCCGTTGGGCACACCATCGGTGGGCCTGTTGGCACCTTCGGTTGGCAAAAACTGCTCGTTAGAACATTTACTAGGCACCCTGGATGGGCAAAACAACCTATTGGCATGGTCTCTAGGTACCATCGGTAGGCAAAAAGGCCTGTTGGCATGGTCGCTAGGCACCATCGGTGGGCAAAAGAGCATGTTGGGCACCTTCAATGGGTAAAACAGCTTATTGGCATGGTCGCTAGGCACCCTCAATGAGCAAAACAGCCCGTTGGCATGTCGCCAGGCACCCTTAGTGGGTAAAACAGCCCGTTGGCACAGTCGGTAGCCACCTTAAGTTGGCAAAAGAGCCTTTTGACACGGTCGCTAAGCACCTTCGGTGCATAAAACAACCTGTTGGCACATTCACTAGACAACTTTGGTGGAAAACAGCCCATTGACATGGTTGCTAAGCACATTCGATAGGCAAAATAGCCCGATTGCACGTATTTGGTTGACAAAATAACCCGTTAGTACGGTCGCTAGACACCTTCAGTGAGAACAACAGTCTGTTGACACGATCACTAGGCATCTTTGGTGGAGAAAAAAGCCCACCGACACAATTTCTAGGCATCTTTTGTGGGGAAAACAGCCCAGCAACGATCGCTAATCACCTTCAGAGGGAAAAAAACTAGTTGGAACAATCGCTAGTCACCTTTGGTGGGCAAAACAGCCCGTTTGCATAGTCACTAGGCACCTTCGGTGGGAAAAATAGCCTGTTGACACACCTTTGATGGGAAAATAGCCCGTTAGCATGGTCGCTAGGCATCATCTATCATTGGACACTATCGGAGGGTAAAACATCCCTTTGGTATGGTCGCTAGGCACCTTCGATGGGCAAAACAGCATGTTGGCATGGTCGATAGGTGCCCTTGATGGGCAAAACAGCCCATTGGCATGGTTACTAGGCACCCTCAGTGGGCAAAACAGTCTGCTTGCACAATCACTAGGCATCTTGAGTGGGCAAAATAGCCCGTTGGCACGGTTGCTAGGCACCTTCGGTGGGCAAAATAGCCCATTGGCATGTTTACTAGACACCTTTGGTAGAAAAATAACCTATTGGCATAGTCGCTAGGAACCTTCGGTGGGAGAAATAGCCAGTTGACATGGTCCCTGGGAACATTCGGTGGGTAAAACAGCCCGTTTGTAGGCCTTCGGTTGGCAAAATAACCCGTTGGTACAGTCGCTAGAAACCTTTAGTGGGAAAAACAGTTCGTTGCGACAGACGCTAGGCACCTTTGGTGGGGAAAAAAGCCCATTAACATAATCTCTAGGCACCTTTTATGTGCAAAACAGCCCATTGGCACGATGACTAGAAACCTTCCGTGGGTAAAACTACCAGTTGGAATAGTTGCTAGTCACCTTCGGTGGGAAAACAACCTGTTGGAACAGTCACTAGTCACCTTCAGTGGGCAAAACAGCCCATTGGCTCAGTTGCTAGGCATCCTCAGTGGGCAAAACATCCCATTGGCACAGTCGCTATGTACCCTTTGTGGGAAAAATAGCACGTTGGCATGGTCGCTATGCTCCTTTTTGCAAGCAGAATAGCCCGTTGGTACAGTTGCTAGGCACCTTCAGTGGGCAAAAAAGCCTATTGACACAATCGCTAGGCACCATCGGTGTGCAAAACAACCATTTGGCACTGTTGTTATCCACCCTTGATGGGCAAAACAACCCGTTGGCATGGTCAGTAGGCATCTTCAGAGGGCTAAATAACCTATTAGCCACCTTCGGTAGGAAAAACAGCCCATTGGGCATCATCAGCGAGCCCATTGGTACCTTCAGTTGGCAAAAATAGCATGTGGGCATGTTCGCTAGGCACCCTCGATGGGTAAAACAACACGTCGACATGGTCGCTAGGCACCTTCGGTCAGCAAAAAACTCGTTGAGATGGTGGCTAGGCACATTCGATGGGCAAAACAGCCTATTAGCATGATTGCTAGGATCCTTTGGTGGGAAAAAGAGCTCGTTGGCACAGTCGCTAGGAACCTTCAATGACTAAAATAACCCGTTGGCTCATTTTTTATGAAACAGCCTGTTGGCACTGTCTCTTGGCACATTCGATAGGCAAAACAACTTTTGGCATGGTTATTAGGCACCCTTGGTGGGAAAAACAGCCTGTTGGGAACCTTCAGTGGGTAAAACAAGCCGTTGGCACTTCCGCTAGGCCTCTTCGATGGGGATAGCAGCTCATTAGGTACTTGTTAAGGGCAAAACAGCCCGTTGGCATGGTCGCTAGGTGCCTTTGGTAGGAAAAACAGCCCGTTAGGCACTTCGATAGGTAAAACAGCCCGTTAACACAGTCTTTGGACACCTTCGGTGGGTAAAACAGCCTGTTGGTACAGTTCTTAGGCACTTCGGCGTGCAAAATAGCCCACTGGCATAGTTAGTAGGCACCCTCGATGGGAAAAAAAGCCCGTTAGGCACCTTTGGTGGGTAAAACAGCCTGTTGACAAAGTTGCCAGCCACCTTAGGTGGGAAAACGACCCTTTAGAAAAATCGTTAGTCACCTTTGGTTGGAAAACAACCTGTTGGAACGGTTGCTAGGATCCTTTGGTGGGGAAAAGAGCCCGTTGGCACAGTCACTAGGCACCTTCAATGACTAAAATAGCCCTTTGGCTCGTTTTTGGTGAAACAGCCTGTTGGCACTATCGCTTGGCACCTTTAGTGGACAAAACAACCCTTGACATGGTTGTTAGGCACCCTCGGTGGGAAAAACAACATGTTGGGAACCTTCAGTGGGTAAAACAGCTCGTTGGCACTTTTGCTAGGCCTCTTCGATGGGGAAAACAACCTATTGGGCACCATTCATGGGCAAAACAACCCGTTGGTATGGTCGTTAGGCACCTTTGGTAGGAAAAGCAGCCTACTGGGCACTTCGATGGGTAAAACAGACCATTGGCACGATCGTTGGACACCTTCGGTGGACAAAACAACCCATTGGCATAGTTCCTAGGCACTTCAGTGGCCAAAACAGCCAATTGACATAGTTACTAGGAACAGCCCGTTGGGCACCTTAGGTGGGTAAAACAATCTGTTGACACAGTCACTAGCCACCTTCGGTGGGAAAACAACCCATTGGAACAATTATTAGTCACCTTTGGCAGGAAAACTACCCGTTGGAGTAGTCACTAGTCATCTTTGGTGGGCAAAACACCTCATTGGCATGGTTGCTAGGCATCCTCAGTAGGAAAAATAGCCTATTGGCACAGCTTCAAAAGGCAAAACAGTTCGTTGGCATGATCACTAGGCATACTCGGTGGTAAAAATGGCCCGTTGGTGCACGTTTTGTAAGCAAAATTGCCCATTGGCACACCTTCAGTGGGCAAAACAGCCCATTGGTATAATTGCTAGGCACCATCGATGGGAAAAATAGTTCTTTCGGCACCTTCGGTTGGTAAAGCAACCTATTGATATAGTCATTAGGCAGCATTGGTAGGCAAAACTAACTGTTGCCATGATCGTTAGGCCCCTTTGGTGGGAAAAATAGTCCCTTAGGTGTGGGAAAAATAGTTCCTTAGGCACCTTTTGTAGGCAAAACAGCCCATTGGAACGGTCGCTAGGCACCTTTGATGGGTCAAACAACCCAATGACACATTCGTTAGGCATGTGTAGTGGGAAAAATAGCGAGTTAGGCACCTTCGGTGGGCAAAAAACTTGTTCGCATGGTCTTTAGGCACCTTTGGTAGGCAAAATAGCTTGTTGGGCACTTTGATGGGTAAAACAGCTAGTTGGCACAGCTGTTGGACATCTTCGGTGGGCAAAACAGCTCGTTGACAGAGTTCTTGGGCACTTCAGTGGGCAAAATAGACCGTTGGCACAGTTACTTGGCACCCTCGATGGGAAAAATAGCCCGTTGGGCACCTTTGGTGGGTAAAACAACCTGTTGACACAGTTGTTAGCCACCTTCGGTGGGAAAACAACCCATTGGAACAATCATTAGTCACCTTTGGTGGGAAAATTGCCTATTGCAATAGTCACTAGTCACATTTGGTGGGCAAAACACCTTGTTGGCATGGTTGCTAGGCATCCTCAGGAGGAAAAACAGCCCGTTGGTACACTTTCAAAGGGTAAAATAGTCCACTGGCATGATCACTAGGGACACTCAATGGAAAAAATGGCTCGTTGGCGTAACTTTTGTATGTAAAATAGCCCATTGGCACACCTTCAGTGGGCAAAACAACCCATTGGTATGATTGCTAGGCACCTTCGATTGGAAAAACAACCCGTTGGGCATCTTCGGTGGATAAAATAGGCTGTTGGCATAGTCGCTAGTCACCATTGGTGGGCAAAACAACCCGTTGGCATAACCATTAGGCCCCTTTGGTGGGGAAATAGTCTCTTGGGCACCTTTCGTAGGCAAAACATCCCGTTGGAATGGTCGCTAGGCACCTTCAATGGATAAAGCAGTGGAATGACACAGTCATTGGACACTTTTAGTGGGATAAATAGTGAGTTGGGCGCCTTCAGTGGGCAAAAAACCCGTTCGTATGGTCACTGGGCACCTTTGGTGGGCAAAATAGCTCATTAGCGCAGTCGCAAAGCATCCTCGACTAGCAAAACTCCTCGTTGGCATAGTCGCTAGGCAACTTCGATGGGCGAAACTCCCTATAGGCATAGTCGCTAGGCACCTTCAGGGTGCAAAACAACCCGTTGACACATTTGTTAGGCAAATTTGGTGGGAAAACAGCCAGTTGGGCACCTTCGATGGGCAAAATAGCTCGTTGACACAATGGCTAGGCAATTTTTGTGGGAAAAACAGCCAGTTGGACACCTTCGATGGGCAAAATAGCCCGTTGACACAGTTGCTAGGTACCTTCGATCGGGAAAATAGGCTGTTGGCATACCTTCAGTTGTTATGCTCCTTTGGTGGGCAAAATAGCCCGTTGGCATGGTTATTGGACATCTTCGGTGGGAAAAACCTTCGGTGGATGAAACAACCTGTTTAGACGGTCACTATGCCCCTTCGGTGGGAAAAATAGCCCATTTGGCACCTTTGGTGGGCAAAACAGCCCATTGGCAAGGACACTAGGTACCTTTGATGGGAAAAATAGTCCATTGATACATCGTCGATGGGCAAAACAGTTCGTTGGCACGGTCAATAGGCACCTTAGGTGTGCAAAATAGCCCATTGACATCGGTAGGCCAAACAGCCCGTTCGCACAATCGTTAGGCAC
>JAOTAY010019367.1:0-14280 GCA_025629805.1 Erythroxylum baracoense
TTCCCGAATGGTCTGAAGATTTTACAGATTGGAATAGAGAAATGCATGTTAAATGCACCTATAATGGAGTTCAATTATCAGAAACAGAATTTCCGAAAAACTGGTTAACAGAAGGTATTCAAATAAAGATTCTATTTCCTTTTCGTCTAAAACCTTGGCACAGATCAAAGCTAAAATTTCTTCATCTTCATGAAGATCGAATGAAAAAGAAAGGACAAAAAAAGAATTTTTGTTTTTTAACAGTTTGGGGAATGGAAACTGAACTGCCTTTTGGCTTTTCCAGAAACCAATTTTCGGTTTTTAACCCCATCTTTAAACAACTCGGAAAAAAATTGATAAATTGAAAAAGAATTTTTTTCTAGTAATTTTTATTTCTTTTCAAAGTCCTAGAACTAGAAAAAAATTCCTTTTCAATTTTTCAAAAGAAAGAAAAAAACTGGGTCATCTTTATAAAAAATAGTAAACAAATTTTCATAATAAAAAGGAAATCCAATTCTATTATTTCGATTTAGAGTCATATAATAATGAGAATGTATATAAGCCTATTCTGTTCTGGTTCGGTATGGAATGAACTTATAATCATAGAATCGACTCGCTTATCAGATTATAGATTATAAGCTGATAATCCTAGCCCATTCCCATTTTGGGTGGAATAGATATACTAATTCTTTGATTCCAGTTAGTAAGAGGGATCTTGAACTAAGAAATAGATTCTAGAAGCCAAAAAAGGGTATTTTGACCAATTTCAATATTTGAAATGGATATGTCTGATATGGATAGATCATATCTTGTAAATTATCTCTCTTTTGTCAATTCATGTTTCTGTTTATCATTTTTTTCTCCTTAGTGAGCAAAGGATTGGATTGCTTAGAATGATATTTAGAATGATAATCGACATAATAAAATATGTATTACAAGCATAAGGGCTATAACTTAGTTAGGTAGAGCACCTCGTATATATGCGCGCCAATGTGTTTTTGTAAAGGAGTAATCATGTAATCAAAAAACTTTTTTTTATTTTTGAGAAGTTTCTGTTTTACTTTGTGCCTTTTAGGGAATAAGAGAACAATAGCTTGACAAACAATTTAGTTGGTTAATCGAACCCCACCATTGATTTAAAATATTATATTGATATATTGATAAGGTGAATATCCAGTCTATTCAATGCTAGGCATAATGAGTATAAGAGCCTAAAAAAAATCTCTTTTCGTCCCGTCCTATGAACTTTAAGGTGTATGAAGTTTCATATTGGATTCTTTAAGTAGAAGCGAGATGACGGAGATTCCATTTATTTAACTTTAACGAAGGTTGATCTAAGCTAAAAGCATAAATACGTCAAAATACTCATTTTTTGAAAAACTTTGGTAGAGCTCTCAAATCGGAATCCAACTAATAAATCAGAACACATGGAGCCGTCTTCTTTTTATACTTTATAAATAATTCATTATTATTTTATAAATCATTCGTTATTATAAAAAACTAATTAATAAATATTAATAACTAATAACAGAACTCCTTTCTTTTCTATTTGAACGGGAAAAGAGGTAAAAATAAAAAGTCAAAAAAGATTCCGTCCTTTTTCATTGTCTATCCCTAACTCTGGTAAGAGCGATTTATCGAAATAGAAGATTTAGTAAGAATTGAATTGGGTTGGAATCCACTTCCTATCATTTATATTCCTTTTACTTTTGAAATATGAACATGGGAATCATTGAAATATTTGTTGGATTATGATTAAAACGGGGGTATTATTCCTAGAATACATTATTCTTCTCGAATTACTCGAATCCAATCTAATTTAGAAATTGAATTCAATTCAATTTGAATGGTTAAATTCAAAAGTCTTTGTAGAAGGATCTATAAAAAAACTGATGCAATTTGATTTCTCAACTCACTTAGTAGTCCTTCTAAGGTCCACTTCTACCCCATGCTATGAGTGAAAGGGAAAATGTAAAGACTACCATTAAAGCAGCCTAAGCAAGACTTACTGCCTGCTTAGTTGAGCTTTTGGAGGGTGAATAAGCACTTTTTTTCACCACAAAAGCTTTTTTTAAGAAAAATGACTGTTTGGCTATAAAATAAAAAAGCATTTTTTTAGTAGATATAACTTTTTTAGCAGCTAAAATACAACTTTTTATTAAGCTCAAATTTGGAGCTTCTCAAAAAATACTTTTTCAGGTAGATTTTTCAGATCAATTAATGAGCCTATTTTTTAATCTCTTTTGCCCTTGTGTTTTACACATAATTCCCACAATACGCACAAACACATCTTCACGTTTATTTTGAGATTTATATAATATTATTTGACTTTTTTATATGTTTTAATATTTTTTTATCCTAGTTTTACTTATGTTATAATCCATACAAAAGATTTAGTTAGATATATTTTCATTTATGTTTCATATGAATTACTAACCTTACAAGTCCATTAGATTTATTATTATTATTATTATTATTATTATTATTATTATTATTATTATTATTATTATTATTTTAATAACTTGATACATCAACCTTTTCTTTTATTATATTTTATTATATTTATTTGTTCAATTATTTTAATTTCATTTACATACTTTTTTAGCATCTCAATTTTACATAGCTACTCTTTCAACCTGCATCATTTCTTTTATTGTCACATTTGCATGTGGTTCGATTGGAAACAGCCTCTTTACTCTATAGGGGTAAGGTTGCGTACTATCAGATCTCTCCAGACCTCGTTTTATTGCGAAATTTCGGACTGGGTACGATGATGATGATGATATTTTCATTTATGTTTCACATGGTTTAAAATTATATAATAATTAATATATTGTGCTTTGCATCTTGTTTAATATATTTTAAATAATATTTATATGCATAAATAAATTTTATTAGAAAATAAAATATAGTTAAAATTAAAAATATTTTTTATTTTTATGTTGCCAAACATTTTATTGTATGAAGCTCTTTCAAAAAAGTTCTTTTTTAAATGACAGTCAAACAGTCAACTAGCTTCTTAGAAAAGCTTTTCTCAGAAAAGCTCTACTGACAAAAGCTCTACTGATATAAGCTCATCCAAACAGGCTCTTACTATATCTATGTGAATTATGTCCCCTATCTCTATGAATATGATCGAATTTTTTTATTATTGTTCATTAATGATTATTGTTCACTAATACTAATAGTACTAATATACTAATAATAATAAAATAATATAAATAATAATAGTAGAATCGTGGATGTAGAGTCAAATAAAAAAGGATTCTGTCTAATACCATTGATGAAACAATCCAAAAAATCTAATTAATTATTAATTAGGTAATTATAAGAAGTTATTATATAATTGCTAGTAGAATCAAAAAACATTAAATACAAGCAAAATACGCAACAACACCTTAGGAAGTTTCAATAAAATCTTACTAAGATGTAAGAAAAATGAGACCTAGTTGTTCTTTTGTTGAACTTTATTAAGTCAAAAACAAAAAGTAAAAAATAACAAAACAATAGAGAATCAAGATAGATCACTATCTATTACATATTAGATGCCTCTATTTTTTTTAGATATTTCTTTTTTACATTTGATCTAATCCTTGCTATCTCCCAATTATTTTGTTGTACAATAACACAATCAGGAGACAACATATTCTATGTACGATCCATACTAGATCTGACCAACTGCCCATCTTACCTTCTCTATATTCTTGACAACCCATCTGTATCTCAGTAAAGTCTTTTAGTGGCATATTTTGGTCTTCTTCCCCACTACTTCGAAAGAGTGAGCCACCGGTTCAGGTACAAGATATTATCATTATCGCTTAGACAATTAGACATCCAACCCATAATTATAGCGGCGCAATTGCAAAAGTGGAGCTCTACAAACTGAGCTATATCCCCCCGAGTCAAGTGGAGCATGCATGAAGGAGTCAGATGCTTCTTCCATTCTTTTTTTTGGCGTAACTCGGTCATCCTAGACTTGAACCAGAAACATCACTCATGAAGTAAATCATCGCACTTACGGTCCAATCAATTGGAAGAGAATCAATATATTACTTTTTGAGAGCGATTCATCCTTCCCGAATGCAGTATACAACTCTTCATTATACTGCACTTTCCAAGTATGCTTATTCTTCTCTTCTTCCTTATCATGACAAGTCTTTTTTATGTTAGCAATGTATAATGGTCAAATAGGATTATTTTCTTCTCAAAATCTTTTACTTTTTTTCATCATGTGGGAGTTAGAATTAATTCCCTTTTATCTACTTGTAGCCATGTGGGGAAGAAATAAGCGGCTATATTCAGCTATATAAAGTTTATCTTGTATATTACAGGAAGCTCTATTTTTTTATTACTAGGAGTTTTAAGTGACGCTTTTTATGATTCTAATGAACCAACATTTCATTTTGCAATATTAGCCGATCAATCATATCTTACAACTTTGAAAATATTATTGTATATTGGATTTGTTATCTTTTGCTGTTAAATAATTGATTATGCCTTTACATACATGGTTGCCACATACCCAGAGAGAAACACATTACAGTACTTGTATGCTTCTACCCGGAATCTTATTAAAAATAGGCACGTATGAATTGATTCAAATCAATAAGAAATTATTGTCCCACGCTCATTCCCTATTTTCTTTCAACACATAAATGGAAAAAAGCTATATTTAGTCCACACTTCGGGGTCAGGAAAGCTCTGATTGCCAATTGCAGTACTAAAGAATTCACATTTCAGAACAAACGCAAAGAGTAAAAAACCAAATAAGCTAAAACATTATCGTTTAAACCAATAAGGTTATTCACTTCCCTTATAGTTGAATAAAACATTTACCATACATACTGGAATCAGAATTATCACCATAAAGGCAAATTTGCCGTTTTCCATCTTTGGGCGCCAGCCGGCATTATTAATGCATTTGGCATCTGTTTCTGTTGGAAGCTATCATATGTCAGTAGTTGCCAAAAAATGGCACCGTAAGCCTTGAACCTGATATCAAGCTTCTGATGTAAACAGAGCAAGGCTTAATCTACACAATTATGAATGGATTAACGCAGACAATTAAATCAAAATCTTCAGGCTTTTAGCTCGTCATATGTTACAAGCTAGCCTCAACTAACCCCTTGCAAGAAACCTCCTGCAGTCAAAAGGAGGTGGTGGCAAATCAACAGTTAGAGTACCCTCCAGGACCTGCACCACCTCTCCCATTAAAGGTCTTGCATGCTCATCAATTTGAAGGCACCAGAATGCGATTCTCAATACTCGCTCTAGCTCATCTAAGTTCACCTTATCCTCAATTCTTTTATCAACCACCATGTCTGGGTGTCCTTCATTCCATTTCTCATATGCCCACCTACAAACATCCTCCAAGTTTTGACTGCCAGTAACCAACATTAGCACAATCTTGCCAAAATCCTCGACGTCTTTTTGTCCACCCAATGACCCCTCACCTTGTAATCCACCCAACCAGAATTCACTCACCTTGGCCTCGAAATTCTTATCCAAAACAATGTTCTCACATTTCAAATTCCCATGGCTCATAAATTCCCTGCATCTTATGTGTAAGTAACATAAAGCCCTTGCCACACTTAAACAAATGTTAACTCTCCGAGTCCAAGTCAATCTCTTACCCAACTCATCCTCTTGTATATATTTCTCCAGAGAACCGTTTCTAGCATATTCATAGACCAAAAACCTGTGACCTAATTCACAACAATACCCATGCAGCTTTAACAGGTTTTTGTGATGAATGCTTCCAATCTTTGAAACATATGCTATGAACTTCTTTTCTCTTATGGTTGTTTCGATGCTTGTGACTATTGCAAGCTGGTGGTCTGAAAGTTTGCCCCTATACATTTTCAGCCCAATTTGGTATTTGAAATTCTTTGTCACGCCCTTGATTTCTTCAAAGGAGAATATGATCAAATCCTTTGTGTTTGCAGAAAAGTAAGTCAGTGCAGTTTGTTTCTGTCCATACTTCCATCTTCTATAGATAAAGAAGCCAAATATCAGCTGGAATATCATAAACACAAAAAGTGTGCATAAGGCTGCTCCGAGCAAACAAGGAATGCACAACATATTAGAACTTTTGACTGGAGATTTTGTTGGTAAAGATCTTGCTAGGCTAGGATCAAAAGCAAACGGGTCTGAACATACCTTTATGAAGGATATAGAACTCAAAGACGAGTCTGAATGCCCAGAATAGTAAGGAGTTGTCTTTATTCGACACTGAGCAGTTCCATCATTAGTATATGTTGCAGCTTTACAAGCCTCGTCCTTCAAGCACAAGCTTCTACATTGGTGCAAACTAGTTCGGTTGATCAAATCATTTGGTGGATAAATTCCATAAAGAGATGTGTGTTCATATGTAACCATACTGAAACTAGACATGCAGTCCTGTGGAAAACATTTGGAACTTGGATCAGCTGTAGATTTTAAAGGACATTCACATTGAGGGAAACCAGATGAATTGAAGGTACAAATCCCATGATGCCCACAGAATGCAAAAACTTTGCACTGATTCTCAACCGCTTGCCAAACTGATGTCCACAGCTGCGCATCCTTTACCCACGAGTATATTCTCAAATTACCGTCAACATCCAGTCTAAGGAACCTAAAATCTATGCTGTCATTGTGATCTGCTCCAAAGACCGACCAACTAGGATTAAAATTAAGGTCCACAAGTTGCAAAATCCCCCCAGAGGTTAGAATAGCACTGATATTTGAGGTGGATGGATTTCCACTTGTCCAATAAAGGACAGTAGCTTCCCACCTTAGTTGTAATTCACCTGAAGCATTCATGATAAGAGTGTAGTAACTTGATATAGAATTTTTGCTTGCAGCTCTAAGCGTTTTATGAGCAAATAATCTCTGACCTGGAAGAAGTGTGTCAGTGGGATGATCAAAGCTTTGCCAAACCACATCATTCTTAGCATTCAAGAGAACAAGATTTCCATCATTGCGCAAAAAAGCCGCAACAACACCTAACTGACTTGTGTTACTAGTCCATGCAATAACACCCTTCAACGTATCAACCAAGACAAGTTCCCCATTGTCAGACAGGTGGAAGTAGGACTTATCGCTGACTGAGATATCACCACCAGCAACCCAAACCAACATTTGCTTGCTAATAGAAATAGATTTAGAACTGAAACGAATCCCAACACCAAACTGGTTAGACTGATCAGAATGGTTGAAGAATCCAAAGGAAAAATCCCCACTTGGGGACACCCATGAGGAGTTGTTATCATGAACAAAAATTTTTGCACCGAGGGGCACTTGTGAAATGACAAAATTAATTATTATGAGGAACACAGTGCAGATACGTAGCAGAAAATTTGGAGCAAGGAAGAACTCTTGCATGATAATCAATCTGCATAAAAAAGAAACCAAAGCAAAGAGAGGAATACATTATCTGACTAGTAAATAAAGAACCAACCCATTGAATAAAACTACAGAATGCTGGACTGATTGACTAACTCACTTGAGTGCCCAAACAAAAGTCAGACAGTGCAAGAGAGATGTACTAAAGACTTGTGTACCTGAAAAGGACAACCATAAAACATAACATAACAAACCTACTTGAAGCTGAGTATTCAACAACCAATCACAGACACAGAAACAACGGCTGATCGGTGGGAGCAGTTGTTGATAAGGAAATTATTATAGAGAATGTCTCTATTCAACATGAACAAAAGGTCACAGTTAACACTTAGGTCTCGTCCTTTTAATTCTACCAAATTCACTTTTCCTTTCCCTTCCTTACCTTAAACAGCTTTGTGTTTTCATTGTTTTGGATGGATTTTAGGGATATGGTTGGGTATTTATTATATTTCTTAATTGGAGGCAGATTGCAATCAACACAAAACAGAAAAACACAGCATAAAATGCAATGTTTGACTAGAGATCAAGTCTACATAGGGAAATTGATAAACCAAACCATCTGGTGTCATTACCCTTTTCTTCTGAAAATCATTGATAAAATATGAGCACTAAACAGTAGAGGACTGATGATATAGTTCCAAAATTTCATTAATGTATACTTCAATAAACTTTTAGACAAGTACGAGCAAGAAAAAAAAAAGTTGATAACTTCTATTTCTACTAAAATTGAGGATAAAGTATTAGACTAACCGAGGTTCTAATACATGATTTTGATGATAATAAAATATGTTATTTCTGTTGTCTTAATATTTGGAGATATTAGTAAAGTAATTTATCAAATATTGAAGTAATATTTCAAAGATTCAATGGAAGGACTAAGTGAGTAAAGAAGCCAACTTAATGCATTGAGCAATCAAAGAATGAAAAAAAATGAGTAAAGTCGAGCATATATACAATTCAAAAGAGTTTTAAGTAAAATTCTAAGGAAAATATTTGCATATTTCGTGCGCATCAAGAACCTATATTTTGATTGACCTAGGCTCATATATTAGGGATTGAACAGAGTACTGGATATAGACCTACGTGACTCGTCTAGTTTTAGAGCAACCTTTAATCAAGTTTCGAAGAACTTAGTGCATTCTTAGTTGTGTTAATAAGATAGACAAATCAGTTAATTGAGGAATATGTGGCTGTACATCAATAGGTGACTAGTCATTACACTAGAAAACTTAGCTGGTCCAAATGGTAGAATCTCTAATTAACTAAATCAATAACACAAGATGATGCTAGGGGAAATTGGTCGTGCTGTTAGGATGTGTACAAATTATGTCCAATCAATAAGTTTTCTCTTGTTGTTTATAACACTAATACCATCAACTCTAGGAAAGTGGTTAAGAGATTAAGCGCAGAAATCCATCTTAATCTCTACATACGGCTATCAAACTTCTGCATGGGCTCAGGCCTATAAACACTTTTATCTACTCTCATCAAGCCTTCAAATGGATCAAAAGAATAAAATGAGACTAGTTTGTTTGAGAAAATTGCCGCAAAACTTATGAAGCCTAACTTAAATTAGTCAATACAAAAACATGAACAAATCCTAAAAAATGTATAACTATACTAATTTCTACACCATATTAACCTAAGAAAACCAAAAACAACAGACACAAAATAAAGAATCAACCATGTGAATAAACATTCATACTGAGATGACATACAATAACTGATAAATAAATCCCTTACCGTTCGAAATTCCAATAATTTTTGTTGAAAAATTAAATAATGCAAACATCCCTTTTAAAAGAAACAATTACTAAACAACGACTGAATCAAAAATGAAAATTCTTCCAACATTGCCGACCATAAGAACGCTATTATACAAACCCAATTCTGAAAAAAAAAAAAAGGAAAGGAAAACACCACATCACACTTGAGAACAAATAACAACGGATGATAAAAACTAAAAGCATCGTGGTTGGAGATTTTACCTTTTAAATCGTCGATGCTTCGTGTTTCACTTGTGCTCCCTAGAACTCCCGAAGGGCTAAGATCTTAGCTAACTGCTTTCAACTATAAAACCAGAATAATTAGAAGCAAAAACAAAGTACAGATCAATGGAGGAAGAAACCATTATATGCCCACAAGAGCTTAATGTCTTCAACTCTAGAGTGAACCTAAAGAAGAGTCTAGAGAGAGGGTTTTAAAGCTACATTCTCTTTGATTCCCAAGAGGGAAATAAAAGAGCATTTTAACGGCCGAGATTATATCTTCAAGATTAAATGGTCGATATCAACTTGGTACTTTGATGATTTTGGATGGAAATCTGAGACAGTGCCATGTCTGTAGTCGACAGCTCAGTATTCAGTCCGTGGGCCAAGCTAATATCCAATGAGGGCTGGTCATGTCAAGCATAAAATCTATAAGAGTTTCTTGTCACTCTTTCAACTCTTTGTACTATTTGACAATTCTCCCTTGTGCATATGGTTTATGGAGCCCAATAAAAAGGTCAAGAATTTGTCTCGGTTCCTATTCCACACCTATCGCCGCCGCTAGAACCTACGACTCCGCCATTTTCTGTCTCCGAAGACCATCTGCCCAGCTTAATTTCCCCGACTTGGTGTACCAAGAAGACGGGCTACGTGACATGTCCACTGGCTGTTTCTATTGCAAACAGCTCTCCGTACATCATCAGAAAGGAACACTAGTGGTCTATTTCCAGGAACACTAGTGGTCTATTTCGAGGAAGACGACTAAAAAGATGCGATCTTCCGGTAGCTGTTTATAATCTTTTTTTTTTCTTCATGAAAAGGGGTTCAACATGTTCTTATGATCTTTTTAGTTACATATTGTGCCGGAGAAAATCTGACATACAAAGCAAAGAAATATACGTGTCTTAAAAAAAGGGGCCTAATAGTTGCAATTTTGATAATTTCTCAAAAAAAAAGTGTTTGATAAGTAATACTTAATAATTATCAATAATAATTAAAAATTAAATTAATCTTAAATTTAAAATTTTTTTAACTTATCAATTTTTTAATAATTTAATTAATCGCTATAATCATTTATTTTTTATAAATTAAAATAAATAAATAAATTTTTTATTTAAATACAAATCTTTTTAACAATTTTATTAAATTTTTTATTATAGCATCGATATGTTTACGGACAGTTTCTCAAAGCACGTTATATCGGACATCATTGTAGGGACATTTTTGGAATATGAATAAATTAACGCAAAACATAAATAAGAGACTTTATTACACTTTACATCACCAGATGAGGCCTTGTAACAGGATGAATTATGCCATGTACCCTCATTTATTTAAAAGACATAAACTAACAGTTATAAGTCGTTCTGCGGTTATAATTCAACCGTTTAGAAGTTATGTCTGAACAAATAAAAGTTAAATAAGTAATTTATGACTTGTTCAAATAACACAACCGTTGGAAGCATAGTTTACGACTCTAACGAACTAACCGACTAACTGCGAAGTAACTATCTGAAAATAATTATCACTATCTCACTTCACCGTAAAGATAAGAAGATTTTGAACTGAACAAAATTTTGGCTTTATAATTTAAATATGAATGATTAAAAATTCAATCGGTTTGACCAGCTAAATTATAAAAATTTTGAATCTTTTAATTTTTTGCTTCATTTTTTTACTTTTTCAATTAATTTACTATGATAACTTTTGATGTTAAAAATTAATTAATTTATTAATTAATCGTTCAATTTTTATAAATTAATAAATTTTTATAAACTAAAATAAATCAGTTAATTTTTATTTAACAATCTTTTTAATTAATCTTCAAATTATTTTATATGTAAATACAATCTCTTTTAATCATATTTTAAATTATTTAATTTTATTTAATCTTTAGTCAATTTTACAACGATCTAATACCGGTTAAACTTTTTAAACTTTAAATTTTTATCTTATCAATTTAACTTTTAGTATATTTTTTAAAACATTTTTCAATATTGACACAATTGTGCTTCAACAACACTAGACAACTATGTTCTGTCTTTCCATCGAAATGGATAATTTAGGCACCTTGTTTACAGCATTATGGAACCTTTGCTAATTTTCTGAACAGCTTCATTTGTATTAACTTTTGGCTTCAGCATGACGCCATCATGCTATTGGAAATATCCAATTGTTTTGCCAGCCATTTGTTGAAAATATGGTCTTGCAGTAACTCTCTTTCCAAATGGCATTAAGTAAAAAGATAATTGGAAGAGAGATGATTAAAAAAACAATAATCTATACTTTTCTTGTTATGCTATTGATAAGACAGAGAAGATGAGAGAAGAAAAGGAAATTTACTACTATATTTCTCAATCAAAATACACTATGCAAATGCCAACTTTAAGTTAACAACCAAGGCAAGAAATTAGAAAATAGAAAAGCCACTTATTAACAAACTAATTGTAGAAATGGACTATATTATTCCACTACTAACTACTCCTAAAGACTCGGTCAAATCAATTAAGACTAATATCCTCTCTTTTAAACTAAACATTTCAAATGTTCAGTTTAGCTACCAGTAGAGCCCTCCCCCAAATTTGGATCTTCCAAAGTGCACATTCCAAGTAACCTTTGCAACTTCAAGAAGCTGGCTAATTTGAGGGGCTTCATAAAAGCATAGGCAACTTGATCTTCACTCTTGCGGAAAATTATATTAATAACTTCATCTTTTGAGAGATCATGTAGGAAGTGATATCTTACATCTAAGTGCTTGCATCTCCCATGAAAGATAGGACTCTTTGAGAGCTTAATTGTCAAACTATTGTAAAAAAAATCTGAGTGGGTGCTTGTTGCTTGAACTAAAGCTCTTCTAAAAGATTCCTCAATTGAAAAGCTTGACATGCACAGGATGCTGCTGCTGCTACAAATTCAGCTTCACTTGTTGATAAAATAATTAGTGGTTGCTTCTTAGAATAAAAGCATAGTTGGAAGTACTTCTTCTGTCATCTACGTCTCCAGCATAATCACCATCACAAAATCCAAATAAATTAGATTTTCACCCATTTTATAGAATAACCCAAAATTATTAGTTCCTTATAAGTATTGGACAATCCTTTTTGTAGCCAGAAGATGAATTTCCTTTGGACTTTCTATATACTTGCTAATCATACTTACAGCTTGCATTATATCATGTCGAGTAGTTGTCAAGTACATCAAGCTTCCAATAATCTGCTTGTAAAGAGTGCTATCAACTCCTTTCCCTGGAGTATTCTTCACAAGCTTCAATCCCTTTTCAGCTGGAGTAGTGACAACATTGCAGTTTGTCATACCAAATCTATCCAAAATTTCCTCTAAATACTTCTTTTGACTGAGAAAAATTCCAGCAGCAAGTTGCACAACCTCTATCCCGATAAAATGATGCATCATCCCAAGATCAGACATGTCAAACTCACACATCATGGATTGCTTAAAATTTTCAAACATGGAACAATCATTTCTAGTATAAATCAAATCATTTACATAGAAACATACAATAAAATATTTTCTACCATCTTCAATTTTTGTATGGAGATTATGCTTATATGGACACCTTTTAAAGCCCTCCTTTAAAAAATAAGCATTGATACGGCTATACCAAGCTCTTGTTGGCTTGTTTTAGTCCATATAGAGCCTTTTTTAATTTATAAACTTTGTGCTCGCAAGCTGATTTCACATAATCGGGAGGTTGATCAATAACTACCTCTTCTTCCAAGTCTCCATGTAAAAATACTGACTTCATGTCTAGTTGGAAGATTGGCCATGAACGACAAAATGCTAACGCAGCAAACAATCTAATTGTGTCATGTCTTGCAACTGAAGCAGACACTTCTGTGTAGTCGATGCCGAACTCTTGCTTATACCTTTAGTTACAAGATGTGCTTTGTGTTTGTCAACTTCTCCATTCTTATTCAACTTCGTCTTATAGACCCACTTCACACCAATAGTCTTTTGCCCTTTTGGAAGATTAGTTAACTCCCAAGTATTATTTCTTCCAATGGGTGCTATTTCCTCATCCATAGCCTTTTGCTATTTCTCTTCTTTCATAACAGCTTCAAAACTTGTTGGATTACAATTCAAAAACAAGGCAAAATGTGTGAGTGGATCCTCAAAATCATTAATACAAGGTACATGATAGTTTGACATCTATACTGGCCTTCTTTTAATTAATTGAGAATGTGAAGTAGTCATAGCTTGGAGCTGATCAATGTTTCTTGAAGCTGCTATTGTGTTGTGAGGGAGTGAATGTGTTTCATTTGATTGACCTTCAGGAGCAAGTAATGTTGGTTCTTGTTGTTGTTGGAGTTGCGGTGTGTCACCTCCATTTTCTTCTTCACTATTGTGTGCTAGAATTTGTTGTTTGACAACATTATCATTGCTCTAAGGCCAAACTTCTCTTCATTAAAGACAACATCTCGACTGACAACAATTTTCTTAGTGATAGGATTATACATTTTATAAGCCTTTAACTGATTGCTAACACTAAGAAAGATGCATTTTTCTCCCTTTTTGTCTAACTTCTTTCTCCTTTGATATGGAATGTGAGCATATTTAATGCTTCCGAAAATTTTGAAGTGGTCTACTACAAGTCTCCATCCACTCTAGCTTCTTTAAGGGTCATGTTTTGAATAACATAAGTGGGACTTCTATTTAAGACATGAATGCTCCAACTGACTGCTTCAAGCTAGAAACCCTAGATGTAGCGCCCCTTACTGCAGGGTACACATCAGGACTTCCGGAGGTCATTCTGGTATATATCCTATGATAAAGTTGAGCTACGTTCGATCGCTATATTTATTTCACAAGGCATCATATTATTACTCACTTATAAGCATCATAAGAAAATCACAATATTTTAAAACCAACTTTTTCCTCATTTCATTTCACAAAACCGAAAGTCTACATT
>JAOTAY010019398.1:0-14274 GCA_025629805.1 Erythroxylum baracoense
TTTCATATGCCTAAGTTTCCAGTGCCATTGGACAGTAAATTTTACTACCGGATGACCCCTAATCTGTCACTTAGCAAATTTTCGGGTCCGGAAATAATTCCGAAAAATTCCTGAAAAATTCCTATAATTCTCTAAAAATGGGAAAACCCCTATGAACCTCTCCAATGCAAATTTTCATTCACACAAAATACATTTTCTATAAAACACAATTATTCACACTTAAACCGGGATATATCATGAATGCATGTACAAGCATTTACATATGCAAAAATTCACTATTTGCTACTCATGTGCATATATGAATGCATGACTATGTCAATGTAATATTAAACACTCCTAACCCGTGCCAAATTACCAATTTACCCTTCCCACTGGTGAGGGGATGTTACATAAACTATATGTGTTCAATTCTTGACTTATTTATAAATTAACAAATCATTATGATAAATTCACATATGATTATTAGAAAGTAACAACAAAAACAAAATCAACAACAACACCTAGTGAAAGTTTCACTAAAATACGAGATCTGGAGAGGTCCAGTAGTACACAACCTTATCCTTACTTAATAAAGAGGTTTTTCCAATAGACCCATATGTAATGCAAAATATAGATAATATAAATATAAATAAATATGTATAAAAAATATATAAAAAATACATAAAACAGTACATATAGAACATGGTAAAGATTAACAAAACAAGATAAAATAAGAAAATAAATACACAAACTAGAAAAAAATACAAGTACAAGAATAAATCAAACTAGCCATTATAAGGAAGTAATTAGACTAAGTAAAAAACTAATTAAGCTAAATAACTAAGAGAGAAGTATTACGTAATCAAAATATTAAAGCTAACTATAAAACCAAAGACCTGAATGGAAACGTTTAAAAATCTTAAGAGAATAAGAAAGAACTCTCTATGTGAGATCATTTATCTGTATCCTAGTATGCCAAAGTTTTATATTGTAAGCGATGTCCTCTTTAAGTTCCAGTAAAACCATATTATTCTTGATCACTTCACCCCAGTTCTTTTTAGGCCTTCCTTTTTTTCTTTTACAATCCCTAAATACTATTTTCTCACATCTTCTCACTGGAGCATTAGGGTGTCTCCTTTTAACATGTCCGAAGCACTTCAGCCTCGTCACTGTTAATTTATCATTAGTACTAGCCACTTTTAATTTTTTTTCTTACCAATACGTTATTGACCTTATCTCTTCTAGTAAAGTTACTCATCTAATGTAGCATCTAGTAAAGTTACTCATCTAATGTAGCATCCTCATCACCACCACCATTAGCTTACATCTATGTAATTGTTTGATGGGCCAACACTTTGCGATTATTACAAAGTAATCACCATAATAAATAAAATAGAGTAAAAGAAAAGATGTTACTAATTTATAGTTGTTTGATTAAGTCACTATTGGCCTATATGCACTCCCTATGCTCCACTCACTACAACAATCAAGACTATGGGCAACAAAAAGAAACGTAACCAATTTGTCAAAAAACATCGTGCATAACTATTTGTCACATTTCAATTTCATCGCATGAAACATCGTTAATTTCATATCAAAAAAGCTATAAGTGACATTTTCATAATCATAGACAAACACTACTGGCTGCAAAATTTTTTGAACCTAAAACATTATAAATACGTAGCTAAATATCCAGTATAAGTCAATAATGGTGGGAAAAATTCGCAACAAATGATATACAATGAAAAGAAAACATAACAATACTTTTTAGCTACATTTTATGCATTTGCAATGATATATAGTTTTCTACTTTTTTCTAGTTTTGTAAGTAAAAATTTCAATTACATTTTTATAATTTCGTAACTATACTCTTTTAACTACAACTGTGTGAAAACATTGTCAAACATTTTTCACAACTTTTTTGCATAATTAATAACATTAAGCAACTTACCATGGTTTGTATAAAATATATGAACATATTTTTATTGTTAATTATTTGGTTATTATTATCAAATTAAATTGTAGGGAAAAATTATTAATTGAAAATATCAAGCATTCCTTATATAAGCAAAATTATATAAATATCATTAAATTGTAACACCAAAAGTAATATAACATTAATTATTAATTCTTTATTCTAACATAAAGTATTAATAATAGTTTGAACATTCCTTATAATTTGTAGACATAACAACACAAAGCAAAAACTTCACAAATTAGAAAATCTCTAGTCATATTGTCCAAGATTAGTCAAAAGTGTCGTCTAAGTCCGTAAACTTGTAACAATAACAAGGATGGTTAAAGTCAACTAAAATTACTATGAGAAAATTGATATAATAATTATTCGGTTCAAATTAAAACAAATATAACATAACTTTAGCATTCACAACTTGATCATTGATCCGTTGGATTTGTTAGGAGAGAAATGTATAACTTTCTAAAAAATCAACAAAATATTAACGATAAGAAATAAGTCTCCTTATTGTAGTAACAAAAATATATGGGAAGAAACTAAACGATAAAACAGACACCAAGATTTAACATGAAAAACCCTTCAATGCAGAGGAAAAAATTAAGGGACAAACCGATAAATAGATCTACCAAACTCAATAACGATTTACATAAAAAGTTGATCTCTCACCCCCCAAAATAATAAGTTGTCTCACAAAGTTTCAAAATTGAAACTTAAGTTGATATCATAATTAACAATTACTCAAACCAATCCACAAAATAGTCAAACAAGGATTAGAATGCAACCATCTTTGCCCTCTCTCTATTTTACCTCACTTTTGGATGTTGCAATCACACTCTCTATCTCTGTTCTCCTGGAGCAAGGCTTAATTAAGCTATTTATAGGCACCTCTTGGCTTTACAATTCAGAATCCTAATTGAACTGAACTAACTAGATCACATATATCCTTATCAGATTACATCACACTAACTAATTGTTTGACACTCCAATCCAAATAGGACTCTATTTGATAGGATTTATATACATCCTAACAAGATAAAAGATTATGTTTAACTAGGAATGATACATCTACATCCACGAAGAACTCTATTATCTTCAAATAATCCTCCCACAAAGTCTTTATCTTTTAAAGCTGATGTATATCTACTATGATCTTATTCGCCACATCGTCCAAGATCTCTCCTTGATCTTTATCCATTGAGGAATAGTTATCCAAGCCTAAAGCCTTTCATAGCACATTTGTACATGGTCTCCACATATGATCATAATATCTTCGCACCTTGAAGAACTCTATTATCTTCAGATAATCCTCCCACAAAGTCTTTATCTTTTAAAGCTGATGTATATTATTTACTACATCATCCAAGATCTCTCCTTGATTACTATCCATTGAGGAATAGTCATCCAAGCCTAAAGCCTTTCATAGCAAACTTATACATAGTCTCCATATATGGTTATAATATCTTCGCACCTTTACAGAGACTTACATGGTTGATCTACACAGTCGTGTAAGTTAAGACACAAACCATAAAATCGTCTACAATCATCAAAAATCTCAAAATAGGTTGGACACTTAACAATCTCCCCTTCTAGTCCAAATGTAAGGAAGACATGTTATCCTCCATTATCTATTTGAGATACATCCTGAAAAGCTTATAACAAAACTCGTGCTTATTTTTAGGAACTAATTTAGTCAACATATCAACACATTCAAATCCATACAAACATTCTTTAACATAAATTATTGCTCTTCTATCATGATCCTTAACCAATGATATTTGATCTTTTCTTAAAATGCAACCTCTGGTACATCCTCAAGCTCCCTTTTAGCAGTAAATAACAAGTACTCAAACCTTGGATACCTTCTACAAGGCCTCTTGTCTGTTGTCGACCTTCAAATTTGTGTTTCATCAGCTGTTGGATCTGATTGCTCCCCTTACTTATTATCCTTAATGGATTGATCTATGATATTTTATGGATGTGATTCATATATCTCATCAATATCAAATTGTATCTGATCACCAACAATGTGTGCTTTATCACACATTTCATCTTATTTACCTATAGACTACTCAATAGATGAAGGAATTGGTAAACAGCTAACTATGCCATCTGTTAAGCTGCAGTATGGTGATTTATCTCCACTCAGGAGATCAGTACCTCTCTCGTACTCCTGGAACACCACATCCTGGCTCCTGACCACCTTTTACTTCTCTAAGTTTGAAGCCACATTGATCTCCTCCATATGCAACAAAGATGCAAGGTATCAACTTTGAGTCAAGCTTCTTTCTCTGATCCCTACGTACGTGTCTCAATACCTTACAGCCAAAAACTCTCAAATGATGATATGTAGGATCCTTTTCAATCCATGCTCTCTCAGGAATCTTAAAATCTAACAAAATTGAGGGAGCTTGATTTATCAAGTAAAACGTTGTTCAGACTGCTTCTTCCTAAATTGTGTTTGGCATTATAGAAATTTTAAACATGCAATGAACCTTTGCCACAATGGTTCTATTCACCCTTTCAATAACCTTATTATATTATGGAGTCCTCGGTTCAGTTTTCTCATGTCTGATGCCATGTGATGTAAAGTATTCTTCAAACTTCTTAGAAGTATACTTCCCTCCTTTATTTGTTCATAGGCACTTCGGCTTCCTCTCAGCTTCCATTTAATATGAAACCTTTTGAAAGTTTTAAACACTTGACTCTTAAAGTTTAATATGTACACTCAAGTCTTCCTTGAAGCATTGTCAATAAATGCAACAAAATATCTGTTACCTCCTACTGTCTCCTCAATAAGAACACAGACATCTGAATGCACCAATTTTAATAACTTTGACTTGCTTGTATATCTTCTCTTCAAAGAGACACTGTGCTACTTTTCTAGCTAAACAATAATCGGTAGGATTAAGCAAGTGCGAGTTTTTAACTGGGAAAAGAGATTTTCGAGCCAACATTTTTAATCCCTTATCACTCGAGTGTCCAAATTGGTGACGCCATAGATTTTGTGAAGTTTCCACTTTGACTATATAAAGTTTCCTCTTTGACTATATATACTTCTCCACCATTATACACCTTTAAGTGTGTCATGTACAGTGAGTAATATAACTCCCCTCGAGCAACTGTCATTGCATCTTTGGATAGTTTTGACGTCCTATCCCTAAAAGTGTGTTGAAAGCCTTCTTGATCTAACAATTTGCTGATAACATATTCAGCTTTAGATCGGGGATATATTGTACATCTCTTAAGATCAGTAAGCATCTTATGTTTGTTTAGACTCAGATATCACCCATACCTACTATTTTGGCAAAACTTTGGTTTTCCATCTTTAAACTCCCAAAATCTCCACTCTTATAGGTTAAGAAGTGCTCCACCTTTAGAACACAATGATAAGATGCTCCCATATCAATCAGGCATACAAAACCAAAATTACTAACATTAAAGCATTCACTAGTTGTAAAAGCTAGTGACATCTCATCATCTATGCTTAAAGCAGTTGCAGCTGTACTCTTATCATCATCATCATCATCATCATCATCATCATCCTAATGAGCTTTCTTTTTCTGATCCCTCTTCCAATTATAGCAGGACCTCTTAATATGTCGTGGTTTATCACAATAGTGGCATGTTTTCATGTCATTGTCACCTTTAGACTTTAAACAGTTCTTAGAATTACTATAACCTTTAGGACATCTATTCTTGTTCCTTCCCCTAATTTTTGTCACAAAAGCTTACAGGTTATTAACTCCAATATCCTTTCTTCTGATTTATTCATTAAATATACCCTCTTTCATTACGTCCAAAGAGAGCACACCTTTAAGAGCTGAGTTGCTAATCACCACTACTAACTTTTCATAGCTATTAGATAATTAGCTCAACAGGAACAAAGCTTAAAGCTTATCATCAAAAATGATCTTCATTAAAGTAAGTTTGTTGATTATGTCTTAGAAATCACTTAGATGCTCCAAAATTGATTTCCCATCTTTCAATTTCAAATTCACAAGCCTCTTAATTAGAGAGGCCTTGTTATGAGCAGTCTTCCTTTCATACAGACCTTATAGCTTCTTCCATAGCTTAAAAGGATCAGTTTCTTGAGACACATGGTTGAAGATGCTAATATCAATCCATTGTCTGATAATGCCCAAAGTTTTCTGCTTTATCTTTTCCCATTCTCTGTTTGACATCTTTTTAGGTTTTAAAGTAACATAATCCTTTACACCTCTGTCCACATCAGTAGGATCAAAGAGATTATTGTAATACAAAAGGTCCTCCATTATAGGCCTCAATATCGAGTAATTTGAAGATGTTAACTTGACCATAGAGCTATTTCCACCTTCCTTTACGATAGCTCTGATACCACTTGTTGGGAGATAAATACACAACTCTCTAAACGATTAATTAAATATTAATGATAAGAAAGAACTCTCTTTGTTGAAACAATAGAAAAATATGAGAAGAAATTAAATAATGAAACAAACACTAAGATTTAATATAGAAAATCCTTTAATGTAAAGGAAAAAACCATATAACAAACCAATAAATAAATCCAATAATTCAATAAGGATTTACAAAAAAAAGTTAGTCTCTTACCTCCCACAACAACAAATTTTCTCACAGAGTTTCAGGACTGAAACTTAAGTTGATATCATAATCAACAATCACTCAAATCAATCCCTAAAACAATCAAGTAAGGATGAGAATACAACCCTCTTTGTCATCTCTATAGTTTTCCTCACTTTTGGACATTGTAGTCATACTCTCTATCTTGGTTCCCTTGGAGTAAGGCTCAAATAAGCTATTTATCGGCACTTCTTGGCTTTACAATTCAAAATCCTAATTAAACTAAACTAACTAGATCACATCTATCCTTATTAGGTTACATCACATTAACTAATTAGATGGCCCATCCAAATAGGACTCTATCTGATAGGATTTATCTACATCCTAACTAACATGATAAGAAATTATGTTTAACTAGGAATGATACATTCATATCCATTAAGAACTTTACTATCTTCAAATAATTCTCCCATTTAGTCTATATCTTTTAAAGTTGATAACCTTATTTAGCAATCAGCATATTGCATTAGCTGTTAGCTGACAACGAATTAATATAGCTGATTTGACCAGTAGATAACATCAACTATTTATTTAAAGATGTTTGGTAAAATTAACTGTTTAGTATTAGCTATTTATGTTTAAAATTATTTATAGGGGCACAATTAAAAAAAGATTTATAAGGACATAAATATTATATCTTAGTATTTCTTTAAATATTCTCATAAGAATTTAAATAGAGCAAAAGAAGTCAACACCATCATTTAAATTAAATTTGAAATTAATTCAACTTCAAAAATTAAAAAATATTAAAATTTAAATAATAAACTTACTATCTCTTTCTCTATCTTTATCTCTTTAAGTAATTTGTAACAACTTTTGGATATAATAGTCTTTTAGTTCCTTAATTTTTTAACTGTTAGAATTTCAAAATTAGCAGATTGGGTTCTATCTGCCAACTTAATCCACTGATTACCAAACATAATTATCAGTGGTTTGACATGGTCAAACAACTAAAATCTTTCAATCCACCAAAAAAGTTTAATAAGTCATTTACCAAATAAGGCCAATGTATATCTACTATAATCTTATCTGCCACATCATCCAAGATCTTTCCTTGATCTCTACCCACTGATGATGAGTCATCCAAGCCTAACGTCTTTCATAGCATACTGGTACATGATCTCCACATATGGTCGTGTATCTTCACACGTTTATAGAGACTTACACGATTGATCTACATGGTCATGTAAGTCAAGACACAAACCATAAAGCTATCTATGATCATCAAAAGTCTCAAACTAAGGCTGGACACTCAACAACATCTTCTTCCATTATGTAAATTGAGAAAAAAGTATTAAAGTTAAATTATAGTATATATAGGAAGTGAGAAAACAAGTTTAAGACTTAGAATCAATGCTCTTCATTTCCCTCTTTATTTCCATCATAATTTGGCAAAGTAACCTTTCAAATAACATATCATATTTTGCTAATTTAGCTCGAGTTTCTTCTTCCTTGATTACTTCAGTCTTTAATGCAACCTTAAGCTTGTTTTTTCCCTTTTGAGCTTGTTCAATGATAGTATTATATGGAGAGGTTGAAACCTTTGTCTTAGGACCATAGCAAAGGCTTTTAATATAACCTGAATGGGTATCATGTACTATATTACAAAACTCATTCGCATTGAGCTCATTACCGTTAGATTTTGACTTCTTTATTATCTCTTACATCTTATCCTAAAATGAAGGAAGAAAACCAATATTCAATTATCATATTAATACTATATTTATAAATAGAAAAATATTGAGCAAAATTTTATACTTAAATAAATGTTTTCTGCTTCTTGTTTCACTCATTATTCACCTTCCTTATACTGAGTAAGTTTATACTTAACCATGACTTGTGCTTCACTATCAGGGGAGAACTTAAATAAATGAGGTTATCCTTAGATAATAGAACTTCTAACAATTCTTTCCCTCTCCACCGCCTTAAAGTACAGTTGTTTATGGTTAAGAAAGGAGGGCATCTCCCTATAAAGAACGCTATTATGGTAGCATTCTTGGAGAAACTATTCTTCTACCATTGATTTGTTAGCTCAAGGTTTATTATTAATGATTTTGATGATAACTATATAATATTTCAAAATTCAAATTAGATTTATTTCCTTTTATTGGTAACAACAAAATTCTTAAAAGGAAATAAAATCATAGGAAAAAAATGTCTTCTTTCTTGCAGGAATCTTTTTCATAAACTTAACTTAATAAAAATGATTCCACAATATTTGGAAGGATCTTACTAATTCAAACAATTAGCTCTAGAATTTTTGACAAAGCTTCTCTCATAATGTCTGAATATTGGAAGATTCCAGCAAAGATGATATTAAAGATTTGTTAGATACAAAGTTAACTCAAAATTCAAATGAAGCTATGACTAGTTGATGACAATGTCTACTTAAGAAAGAGTCATTACATTAGCGAAATATACACAGATTTGTGAAATACTTCAGCGACATCAATATTCTTAAAAGTCATACATATATATCAAACTCCTTGTATCTTAAAAAGTGAAATCATTCTATTGAGAGACTGTTAAACCCTTTATACATTTTTTTGTGGAGAGCTTATAAAGGCTTGTTAAACACTACAAGTGTAGAAGGTTGAAGAACCTTGAAAAATATGTACTTGTGAGCTTGGAGAGGCTTGTGAAAATTTATTACTTGGAGTTTTATAGTGAAATACTCAAGTTGAATATAAATCGACTGTGCACACTCCCTCTCTCTTAAGTTTAAATTTTTTGCATTACAGTGTGTGTATTTAATTTATAAGAGGCTCCTTCACTTTTGGAATAGCTGCTTTCATTTTTTTAACTGGCTCATTTAATTTTTAATGGTAATAGGCTCCTTTCATTTTTTTAAATGTTAATAGGCTTCTTTCATTTTTATTAGGTTCCTTCTATTTACAGACTTTTTTGATGAAATTTAGCAGGCTCTTATCGTTTACATGAACTGATAATGACTTAAATTTTTTTAAGTCACACACAATTCACCCACTTTATTATGTGTGTTTACTTTATCACTTGGTATCAGAGTGAGGTTTCACATTTATTGTGTTTTACAGCACGTGATAGATCATAGCAAACAATTTGAGAAGTCTCAAAGGACAATTTGTCTCAAAGCCTCCTTATTTCAATGGAAATAACTATTCCAATTAGAAAGAAAGAATGACTATTTATCTTCAATCTATAGATTTTGGAATCTGACAAGCTATCAAAGTTTGAGCCATACCTACTGCTATTGGTGATATAGAATTGTAGATTGGTGTTGATAGAAGAAATGCATGGCTAAATGCCAAAACAAGACATTATTTAATCTTTGAATTATCTCCATAAGAGTATGAAAAGATATCCCACTGTTCTACAGCAAAGGAAATATGGGACAAACATCAAGTTACTTTTGAAGGAACGAATGAGGTAAAGAAACATCGAATAGGCCTTTTAGTGCATCAATACGAAACTATTTACGTGAAACAGGGGGAAACTACAAATGAATTCTTCAGATGTTTCAACAATTTCATCACAACCTTAAAGAACTTAGGAAAGGTATATCCTGATGATGAGCTTGTAATAAAGATTCTAAGGTCACTGCCAAAGGAATGGAGACCTAAGGTGACAACTTTAGAAACTGCAAAGGATTTTGACATTATTTCACTAGATCGGCTAAGAGGAAATTTGATGATCCATGAAGCTTAACTTAGGCAAGATGAAGGATCTTCATATAGAAAAGGAATGGCACCAAAAGCAATTGATGAATCAAATCCATCAAATGATGATGAAAGCAACACTAAGCTGCAAATAGATGGAGATGATGAATTCAATTTCATGGTCAGAAAATATGCACACTTCTACAAAAAGCAGCTAATGAAGAAAAGAGAGGAAACGAGAAAATTGAAAATAACAGGTTCTTATCAAAAGGCAGCAGCAATAGTAGCAATACATAAAACAATCAAATGATATGTTATCACTCAAGAAACCTGGACACATAAGATCAGAATGTCCTCTTCTTTAAAAGGAAAAAATAGAGAATAGAAAACCTATAAAGCAAGCTATGGCTGCAGCTTGGTCAAATGAAGATTTTGAAAACTTTGAAGAAGAAAAGCTTGAAGAAGTCATCAATGTTTATTTTATGGCCGAGTCAGTAAACGATGAGATATATTATTCTGACTCTGATATTGAAATAGATTAATTAAGATATGCATATCATGAACTGTATGATAAATATAAAAAATTAACAATGCAGTATTTCAAAAAGATTAAGAAGTCGAAGAATAATAATGCTTCCTTAACGAATAAGATTAAATCATTAGAATATGATAATAAGAATTTGTTGACTAAAATTATCTCTTGAAAATGACAATAAGCAAAAAGTATCTAAAAATAAATTCTTGGAACAAAAGGTAAGTTAGTTAGAAAATGCATTACTTGAGAATGATTGTGATAAGGTAAAATAATTAGGAGAAAAAGTTGTTGCCCTATAACTTGAGAAAGAGAAATTGACTAGAAAATCATTTCTCTAAAAAAGGATCTTACCAATTTTGTTGATGGAAGGAACAATCTTGATGCATTACTTGGGAATGGTAAAGGTGTGTTTGATAAGGTTAGAATAGGATATAATGAAAATAATAATATTGGGTCATACAAAAACTTCTTTGTTAAATCCAGCAGTAGCTATAGCCAAAACAATAGGAACATGATAAATGGTAAAAATTATAGTAACTCTCATTCATCTGTTTTAAGTAATTACTGTGGCAGGCATACTCATATTAATTATTCCTATAACTTTCAAAAAATGAAGAAAGTATCTCAAAAGTATTTTTGGAGATCGAAAGGTCAAACTACTAACCTGAAAGGACTCAGAAACTTTTGGGTACTTAAAATGAGATAATACATTATGTAGATATGCTTTAAAATAGAGACAAGAGAAAATTAGTAAATAGTTGATATTAGTTATTCGAGACATATGATAAGTGAAATATCACATTTCAACTATATTGAAAGGAAAGATGGAGGCAATGTTGTCTTTTCTAACAAAAACAAAGCAAAAGTCACTAGAATTGGTAAAATTGGTGACTCTAATTTTGCTTCTATTGATAATGTTAGTGAGTCTAATTCTGCTTCTATTGATGGTAAACACTATGGTTTTGTTATGGTAGATGATTATTCTAGATTTACATGAGTTTATTTTCTATCAAATAAGGATGATACTTTTGAAGTTTTTGAGAAGATTTGCACAAAAATTCAAATTGAAAAAGGGTACTGCATTACATCTATTTGAAGTGATCATAAAGGAGAATTCGATAATAGAAAATTCAAAGATTTCTTTAATGAAAATAAGATAACTCATAATTTTTTACGCCCAAGGACTCCTCAGTAAAATGGAGTTATTGAGAGAAAGAACAGGACTTTCATTGGTATGGCCAGGACAATGCTATGTGAAAGTCATCTACCTTATAGTTACTGGGTAGAAGAACGTAAACAAAAGACAAACACAAAGTGAATTTAGAAAATACTAATAACAATGGTAAAGAAGTGAGTTGGAGATGTCTTCGAGATTCTAGGATGTTCATTGATCCTTGAATCTAAATAAAAGGTACTATCATCATGGTGTTAGCTTATGGATTCGATTAAGCTCTCGAACCCTTAATTTCTTTAAAATAGTCAAAACTAATAAGCTCTAGAAATGCCCCGATCTCCACTACAACCTAGAATGGGATCTCTAAGTCCAATAGCAAAGACGCATTAAGTACTAAGAAATGATTAACTTAGGCCACCCACTCATAAGTTTGGAAAGTATAACCTAAAGATATGGGATCCTAGATTAGTTGATTAAGTACCCTGGTAAATTCAACTAACCTATTGCTACTTCCGGGATTCACACGTTCATCCCTAGCCTTCAGATTAGGAAGTTACCTAAAAGGTGATCAAACTTATAAGCAATTCTTAATTTATGACATTTATCTTACATCCCAAACCAGCCTAGACCTACAAGCACCAATTCAAGACAAGTTCAACTCTATTCTCACAAGTTCCATCCCTTCATCCTTAAAATATCTCCAAACCCCTAAGTAGTCTAGCCATGCATGTTCATATTAAGCACAACAGACATTAAAAAAGCAAAACCCATAATTAATTAAATAAAATCAAGGCTGGATATGATAAATAAAGTGATATAAACTAAATTCAACACTAACTTAATAGAAACCAAAACTCTTTATGCTAACAAATGACTAATCATACCCCAAATTATAAACTCTAAACTAATTGCATCAAAATGAAAATTCCAGCACACACAACTTGCACAAAACCTAAATTAACTTAAGAACAAATTAATCAAGAGCATCAGAAATAAGCAAAAACCTATAACATAAACCATTAAACATTCAAATACCCACTAATTTTAGATCTGTACATAAATCACATAAATAAACTTAAACAACCAAGATTAAAGCTGAAAAATTGAAGCAATAAAACATCCATTGATCTAACATAAAGGTTCCTGACAAAATTCAAGTATTTCAACTATAAAATCCATTAAACATTCATTGTAAATATCCTATAACATGTAAAAACGTTATTAACACTAAGAAAGCTTTAAACCAATGGAATAAATATTAAGAGATTCGGACATATGAAAATAAAGTAGTGAAATCGAAAGAAAATAGCTACTTATGGAGAGTAACGAATTAACAACGGAATATAGCTAAAACCTAATGAAAAAGATAAGGAAAAATATAGTGAAGGAAACATTGTAGCTGTCTCTATGATCGAGAGCCTCTCCTGGAAAGCTAGCTCCAAGCTGCCACCTTGTCAAAAAAGTGTTGAAGCCGTGACAATAATCTCTCTGCTTCTTGCCCTGCGCCTTCCTCTCTGTTCTCTCTTCTTTTCCTTCTCCATGATACCACTACTATGCTCTCATTTTTTTTGAAAAATAATTTCTGGTCCACTTTACTATTTAACTCTTTTAAACCCACGCTCTCCTTTACTGTTGTGCAACTACGTTTTATAATGGCTAATGTTGCTGTGTTTTGGTGCCCCTTGATCCACCTGCTGCTTGCATTTTGTTTCATGCCTCCAGCTAAAGTTTTGTCGTTTTTTTTAACGTGTGTAAGTGCATGAAACACACACACGATGCTTACATGTTGGCCTAACTTTGTTGTCTTCTTCTGCTAGCATTTTGTTCTCATTGTACTGCTGTTTTCTACTCCTTGTCTCCCAGCTGGTGTGTTGTCTTTGCTTCTACCCTATCCCACGCTACTGCACCTCTTGTTCTATTCTTAATGTGACAAATTAATGCTTGGTCCATGTTACTATTCACGTTTTAAATCCCCCACTGCTTCTGTGCGTTTTCATTTAAAACGCATCCACAGTCTTGAAAATGCCTATGTTTCATTCCTCTGCTATCCCCCTACACTATCGTTTTTGATGTGTCATTGTACGTCTAAGTTTTGGCTCCACTGCTTTGACTTTATGCATTGTCGTTTGGCCACCTACAGCTGGTGCATGAAACATGCAACGTGGAACGTTGTTTGCGTTTTTCCTTCCAGTCGCTACGTTTTTTATATGCTCCTTATTTCTCATTTAGGCTTAGTTTGGGAGAGCGGTGGCGGTTGATAACCTGCTGAAATTAACTTGCTAAAATGATAAGTACTTATTTTCAATAAGTACTTATGTGTTTGGGATTGCTATTTTGGTAACTGCTGAAACGTGAAAAT
>JAOTAY010019453.1:0-14270 GCA_025629805.1 Erythroxylum baracoense
ATCCAATTATGTTCGTTCTTGCTAATTAGTGATTGATTTATAATTGAAATTTGAAAACACCTTTTCAAATGTCAATTTACTCTGGCCAGAGAATTCCATAAATCATTACTAATCAAGAATAGTAGAATATTCTCTCTAATTACTTTAGAGTGACGAATCTTATATTGACTTACTCAACTATCTGCATATGGTTCATACCGTATCCAATTACTACTATTAAATCATCCTAGGACGATTCATAAGTAGCATCAAAACACAGTAATTCCCACACGAGATACCTTAGTAATCTCAAGTCTGAGGATCAATTATATAACCATCATTATGAGATAATCCATAGACACATAAGTAATATTCCATTCAGAGTTCTCATAATCAGGTTAATCTAGTGACTTATTCTTTAATAATCACTTACACATTAGTTTAAGTATCTCCATACTTTATTTTATGAGATCAATTACTTTCTTCATAAGAAAGAAACATAATGTGTGCTAGTTTTACCGCTTTAATAATATCCCGTCTTGATAAAACTACAACTAGGAACAATTAGGAATAACACATAAGTGTAAATTGAATCTCATAATTATGATCGCATTATAATTTCAATTACACAGTAACTATTCCAAGGATTTTACCTTTAGTATTAAAACATAAAATATTAATTAAATTAGCACATAAAGATAAATAAAGCCTTTTGATTGACTGCAAGGGGGCATAAATTAACACAACACCTCATACATTTAGAGGGTTCACAGCTTATATAGACATCCATCCAACGATAACATTTAGAAAATAATGAAGGTCTGGATAGTTACAAGGTGGTTAATATAAACATGTCTAATAATAAAGAGACTAAGCATATATACATGTAAGGCATGCAATCCATTACACATATTATCCCATACATTTACATAACTTTACATGCAATCCACTAATAACACCTAACGTTCACCATGCAACTTCTAATGCCCACCATGCACTATTGTCATTTGGACAACCTAAAACACCATCTGTGTAATTTCATGTTCCAATGTCTTGAGTTTTATAACTACACCATTAAAGGAACCATACAACTTGCCAAAACATGCCACCATCATGTTGTCCAAGTCATACAATGTTGGTGTTTACCGAACACTGAAAAAGAGGGTCTCACAAACCTCCCCCACAAAAGAAAGTTGACGTCCTCGTCGGCAATTGAAATGTCGAATCTGTCCAACATGTTTTTCCTTGGCTACTTGCTCCTAAAGCTGGTCAATACCTCATCTGTTGCCCTGCAAAAATCTAAAACAACATGTTGGGTAAATGTATACCAAAATGACACAACCTTGCATGTCATTTTGTTAATAATTTGGAGCGGCAGTCCCTACTTCCAACTTGTAAATTTCAACGGACAACAAAACCCTTTTACTACCATTTAGACCCATCAAGATAGGACTATAAGTCCATTTGTAGCCTCTTATCACCATTGAAGGAAGCTTATACGAGCCCCTCTCGACTCCCTTTGATGTATAGCCATCATAATTTACTCGTCAATGGTCCTAGAAGTCCCACTTCTAAGTGCTTTCTACACCACCAATAGATTTGAAGATTGTTACTTCACCACTGTCTTCCTCCTCGGCCAGTAATGCTTTTAATTTAGTTTTTCTTTGGACACTCCCTTGCATAATGTTGTCCACTGTAAGTAAAACAAGTACCAATTCGTTGAGTAGAATTTTGAGTAGTTTGCACGTTTTTACCTTTCTCATTTTGCCCCACTAATTTTTCTCCACCAGCTTTACCATTCCCATTACCTTTGGAAATTTTTTCCTTGTCTTTCTTCAATCGTATATCCACCAACCAATCAGCCACTGCAATGACGCTTGGGAGGTTTTGAATTCCTTTTCTCCTTAAGTTCAATTTGTGTCCAAGTTTGGAGTCCTGATAGAAAATTGAAAAGCTTATCTTCTTCCGCCATGTTCTTAATGTCCAACATCAACGTACTGAAAATTTTGACATAATTTTGAATTAAACCATCCTATTTCAACATCCGCAAATTCTCTCGTGCCACCCACAAAGTGTTGCAAGGCAGAAATTGCCCCTTCAACTTGTGAACAAATGTCTCCCACATATCAATTCCAGGATGTCCAACATTTAAATTATCGTCAAGTCTCCCATACCATCATAATTTCACATCCCCAGCCAAATGCATGCTGGCCAAATGAATTTTGTCACATTTTAGTACCCTGGGTACTTCAAAATATTGCGCATATCCCAAATAAAAATTTCTAGCACTCAGCTTGCATCCCTCACACCATTAAAATGCTTAGGATATGGGACTTTCAACCTTGTCCACGTGCCACCACCATCCATAACACCATGGTTCCTAATGAGAGCCAAAGCGTCCTTTAAAACTCCCATTCTTTTGTTTGCTTCTGCAGATATTGTATCCCATTCGGTAATGAAATGCTTGAATCACCTCTTCCAAGTGATCCAAACAAGCAAACAGATTCTGTGTCTCATCTTCCGGAATGACCCTTATTCCATGCTCCAACCTATCAAGCCTTTCCCTAATGGCTTTAAGGTTTTGATTGCCCACCATTTCCACAAAAACAGTCTGTCTAGATGTAGAAAATACCCCCAAAATTTCCCAAACTTGTCTCTGATACCAACTTGTTACGGGTTATTTTTTAAGCTAGTAAAACCCAACACTTTTTGCCCCGTAATTTAACCAAATGCCCCCACTTGGTTCAGCACAAATCCTACCCAGTGATTAACGAAAATAACGTTGTGGGGTATTATCAAATATGGAACAAAATTGTGTCTCTCGAAGAGAAATGAAAGACAACGTTACAGTGGTTAAATAGTGAGATAGAGTTTGACAAAGTACAAGTAGAAGGAATTAGTAACATATTATACGAACAAAGGGATTTTACTGCAGAAAATTGAAGTAACAATGCACTCAGATGTTTGAAGGATTTACAGTTTATATAGACATCCATCTAATGGTATCATTTAGATAATTACGAAGGTCTGGACAGTTACAAGGTGGTTAATATAAACCTGTCTAATAATAAAGAGACACGAAGCATATATACGTTTAAGACATGCAATACATTACATATGTTATCCCATACATTTACGTAACTTTGCATGCAGTCCACTAATAAAGGAACAATACAACTTGGTAAAACATGCCACCATCGTGTTGTCCAAGTTGTATAATGTTGGTGTCTACCTAGCACCCAGTCCCATGCTTATTATTAAAATTCTTTTGAACTCCTGCTTTCTAATCTCTCACTTTACTTAATGAATCTGGACAAATATGTTAATTAAGAGTTCAATAATAAATTATTTTAAATCTGTTATTTTTAAAATATTGTTAATAAATTATTTTTGAAAAAATTAAAATTAGAAATTAACTACAATTTGAATTTACTGGTAAATAAAAAAAATTCACCCATTCGGGTTATCGTACCGCTCCCGTCACCCGAAGAGGCGGTCAGCAGAAACATATATATTTTTCCAAAATCAAACGGACCTCAAATCACAATCGAGGCATGGAAGATGAAGCAGATGTGTACGATGGGCTTAGGGCTCACTTCCCTCTTTCGTTCGGCAAACAATCCAAATCCCAAGCACCTCTTGAGCAAATCCATAATGCCACTCGTCGGACCCCTGCAGCCGAGATTCACAATTCGGAATGCTCATTCCCTAAACCTAATCCAAGGCCTACGATTGGACCACCTCGCCCGCCGCTCTCCCAATACAACTCTGGCGACCGCGTTACTGATGACGGAGATGCTAGGATTGGACCTCCGCCCCCACCTCTGGTCCACGAAGAAGGTGATGACGAAGCTACGGTGGGAGCGCCGCGACGGTCTCCTGGTGACGAGGACGACGGCGTGATGATTGGACCGCCAAGACCGCCGCCAGCAATGTCAGACTCCGACGACGACGTGGAAGAGGAAGAGGAAGAGGGCCAGAATCGGTATCGGATTCCGATGAGTAACGAAATCGTACTCAAAGGTCATACTAAGGTAAACTAATTGTTGGCTTTATTAATTATCAATTCGCTTTTAGTTTGAAGGCCTCCTAGTTTACAAGGGTTCTTGCCGAGACTAAATTTGATATTGAATCATGATGCATCCAGGTTGTTTCAGCTCTTGCTGTGGATCATTCTGGATCAAGAGTGCTTTCAGGTAGTTATGACTACACAGTGCGAATGTATGACTTTCAAGGAATGAATTCTCGTCTGCAGTCATTTAGGCAGCTTGAACCATTTGAAGGTCATCAAGTTCGGAATTTAAGCTGGAGTCCTACTGCTGACCAATTTTTGTGTGTAACTGGTTCTGCTCAGGCTAAGGTGCTAATGCCTAGGTTTTCTTTTCCATTGTTTATTTAGTATATAATTTGTGTTACACAAACATAATTTCGTTTTCAATTTGTGTTCCAGATATACGATCGTGATGGGCTTACACTCGGTGAGTTTGTCAAAGGTGATATGTATATTCGTGATTTGAAGAATACCAAGGGTCATATTTCTGGGTTGACTTGTGGAGAGTGGCATCCTAATAAGAAGGAGACTATTTTGACTTCGTCAGAGGATGGATCACTGCGAATATGGGATGTAAATGATTTTAAAAGTCAAAAGCAGGTGAATATGCGTTATCAGAAACTGCTTCAGGAAATCATGCCATATTGGTGAAATGACATGCATTTTCGTTGTTGTCCTGGAATGAGATGTCCTCTATGTTTGCTTGAATTTACACACATGTCGACGAGCAGGCTGGTGGCGGTGATAGCAATTTGATAGCTTATGATTCAATTTATTATTGGATAACTTATGATAACACTTCAAAATGTCAATTTGACCTGATATAGGAAAACAACTTGATTGAAAAGTTGATTGCTATATATATTGACTAATGATATTGACCGAAGTTCTTATAGCATCTCCTCAAAGTAGTTTTTCCTGTGAAATGAGGCTTTAATGCGTCTGAATTTCAAGACGATGCAGTTTTACTTGGTTACTAAATTCCTAATTGTTGATTGACTAGGTTATCAAACCAAAGCTAGCTAGGCCGGGAAGAATTGCAGTTACCACATGTGCATGGGACCGTGAAGGCAAATGCATCATCGGTGGAATTGGCGACGGTTCTATACAGGTCTGTGCCCCTGATATTCTGTTAACGTCTCAATGAATGAGAGCAAGCTAGGGCTAGAAAACTATTATTCTTTTCCATTTTATTCATCAGTGGATAAGATCATCATAGTACTCTCCTGCTTTTAGTTTCTTGTCATCATATATGTTTTCAGACTTCTCGAGTAGAAATTTTTCTCATGTAGCATAATGAATTCTGTTAGATTTGGAACCTTAAGCCTGGTTGGGGAAGCAGGCCAGATATGCATGTTGAGAAAGCCCATTCTGACGATATTACAAGGCTTAAATTCTCAAGTGACGGTCGAATTCTACTTTCAAGAAGCTTTGATGGTTCAATGAAGGTATTAATTGAAAATTCGTTTAAAGCCGCTTCTTTTTTGTTTTCTTCATTGATACATGTTATACCTTTGCAATTTGAAATGGTTGTTAGGTTTGGGATATGCGGAAATTTAAAGAGCCTCTTCGGGAGTTTGAGGATCTTCCAACCAACTATCCTCAAACAAATATTGCCTTCAGTCCAGATGAGCAACTTTTCTTCACTGGAACATCAGTTGAGAGGGACAGCAAAACTGGAGGTTTACTTTGTTTTTATGATTGTGTAAAACTTGAACTTGTTTCAAGAGTTGGCGTTTCCCCAACTTGCAGTGTTGTGCAATGTGCATGGCATCCAAAGCTGAATCAGGTAATACTTGGGATACTTCTTTATTGAGTTGTTTATAATGATCTTGGACAAAATAAGGGCAATCCTAGGAGTCTTTTGAGTATCAATGTGTGTGTGATTAAGTAATTTATTAGGGTTATTCGTTATGATGTTAAGAGGAAATTGCTCATACAGATAGTATGCAAAGTTAGAAAATATGATGATGTCTGCTTTGTTTTGATCAAAGATATTTGCAACTGTTGGAGATAAAAGCCAAGGAGGAACTCATATATTGTATGATCCAACAATGAGTGAGAGAGGAGCTCTTGTCTGTGTTGCACGTGCACCTCGTCAAAAATCGGTGGACGATTTTGAGATTCAACCTGTTATCCACAATCCTCATGCCTTGCCCTTATTTAGAGATCAGCCAAGCCGCAAGCGTCAGCGAGAGAAGATTTTGAAGGATCCCCTCAAATCCCATAAGCCTGAACTTCCGATAACAGGACCAGGTCATGGTGGAAGACTTGGTACAAGTAATGGAAGCTTGCTGACACAGTATCTCCTTAAGGTAAGGCTCCCTCTCTTATAACTCTTTTTTTTTATATAATTTTCTTAGTCGTGTTCTAAATCAAGTGAAAGTAATTTACACATGATTGAACTTTTTCAGCAAGGAGGAATGATCAAAGAGACATGGATGGAAGAAGATCCAAGAGAAGCTATACTGAAGTATGCTGATGCTGCAGCTAAGGATCCCAAGTTTATTGCCCCAGCATATGCACAAACCCAACCTGAGCCTGTTTTTGCAAAATCAGATTCTGAAAATGAAGATCAATGATTGGATGACATATGGTGTATAGTAGCTGCTATTAAATGCCTGGTAATAGAATCTATATTAATATTGTTACTTTCTTGTTGAAACAACAAAATGATTGATATGTCTGTAAGAGATTCATTAATCCTAATTACCTGGTAACAAGTATTGGAACTGCTACCCTTCAGGTGTTTGCGTTTGATGCCTGATTTCTGCCACCCTTACGTTCATTCAAAATTTAACTTTGGGATCAGCAGACCTTGAAGTTGAATAATTGCTATGGCTATTATTGTAATCGGAATTTGTCATATTTTTTTTGAGAAAAAAAGGAATTTGTAATTTGGCATAACGTATGTCAGTGAAATTTATTGCTAGGGTCCTGCCTTTGATTCCTATAATTATCTGGCATTTGTTTAAAAATGCCAAAAAGCTGTTGCTTGCGACGGTGTCAGTAATTCAGAATCAGTCTCTGTTTAGACCTGGGCATGGTCTCTTCATTTCTATCCAAAATACAGTCTATTTTGGAGGTGTTATTGGGTCCCAGTCTGCTTGTATTTGTTTCAATTGATAGGTTTGTAGCAAGACTAACCATGTTACCTACAGGAAAGTTGTCTGGTGTGGCTAATTATTTGATTGCTATTAATAATATTTTTGTAAATTCACCCTGCAGCAGAAGCATTTAAGCACTAATATTGTTGTGCTAGAGAAAGGAAACTTCAAAAGAACTTGTAGTTCATTGGTAGAGAAATTGTTGGAAGGGCAGCCATCTTGACGCCACAAAGTTTGTTGGAGTTGGATCATGAATGATCCAACAATAAAATACTAGGAGAGTTTCTAGTTTCTGGACTTTCATGCTCGAGGAAAAGATGATGTGGTTCAATGTGTGATTTCCATGATATTTTTTCGGTGTAATCACGTACTTCAAATAATTTACACGAGTTTAGTTCAATAAATTGGTATTGTCTCTCTTTCCCTTTGATTCATTCCCACTACAAAGTTGCTCGGCATGACTTTTCGTACTATGCCAAGATCGTAACTCTACTATGAAAAGTAATTCAACGGATCGACATTATACATCAAACTATCTGACAAACCATGGCAGGCGTCTCTGTATCCTGCCAAGTGACGTTAGCTTATAATACAACCATCTAAAGGCTACAGTTATACTGAGATCTTCATATGTACAATTAGGGTTTCTATAAGAAGGGCAGCCAAGTCCACATTCCTTATAAAACACTATGGATTGTGATTAATGCATCATGATCTATAATTCCTATGTTTACAAATTTTATATGCCAATCTCTGTATAGGTAATGCTGTGTAACCGATCCTTCACTGCATTGTTAATCCTTCTCATCCAATACTGCTTAGGTCTTGATCTGGAGAACGCACTTCTCTTAAAATGCAAAGGAGAATTAGACGCTCTCGTGTTCAAATCTACAGCCGAGAATCAGATAGAACAGTTAACAATTGTGTATCCTCTAATAGCTGCAAAACACACAAAAACAAGCAAAATCGGTGGGGAATGTTTCCGGTGGAAGAAAACAGCAACTTCCATAACATCATTCATACAGACTTTTGTCAAACAGAAATGAAATTTCAGTCTACGAGCCAAAATAAAAGGAAGATTACCTTAATAAGTGGTCCGTCCCAGCTGGGAAATGAATCAATAGAGAAACCTGAAAGCAATTCAGAGATTCAACGTTGGATCAATTAGAAATTCTTTTCCTATGTAAAGAAGAGATCCAGTATTTGATAAAGAGGAAAAGGCAGCAGTAGGACTGACCCTGTCATTTGATTGTACACTTGTTATTTGTGTGAGACCTCAATTCCGAACAAAGAGAATTCAAGTAGCGCCTCATGATGGTCAAAGACATTGGTGCAGCTTCAGCCTGAAAGTAAGAAAGTATATCAGAAGATATAGAAACCTAAAGAAAATTTTTTTTGAAAGATACAATTAATGAGAAGGGAAACAGCCACGACAAGCAATTAAGTTAGAGCCGAACGTAAAACATGCACTCGGCTGCACCTATGAACAGGGTGCCTTCTGGCGACTGGACTTTCGAATGTTAATCTAGCATGGACTCGTGTTGGCAATTATAATAGCCTAAAAATAAACTAGTTAACAAAATACACTCTCAAACTTTTAGTAATACCTCACACTTTACAACTAGTTAAAGTTGGCCACTTTACAAAGCTTTCACATCTTTTTCACTCATTTTTCTTTTTGATTTTTGTACAAAAACAGGTAATGGCCAAATGACAATATAGAAGCAAAGTCGATAATAACCGACTATAATGCTAGCTTCAATGAAGCTGTCTAAACACGTTCAAAGACAATATACAAGACTTTACAACTCATAATTTAGAACATGTATTAAACCAAGTTTAACTTCTAACATCTCCCTTAAACTTGGTTTAATCATTTCAAGCATGTTCTTCATCTTGTAAGATGGCCCAGCTTTCAAAGGCCCCACTATTTAATCTCTAGATGCGCAATACTCAACTATAATTTCCTTATCTTTAACCAAATCTCGAATGTAGTGATGTTTAATGTCAATATGTTTACTTCGACCATGGAATATTAGATTCTTTGTTAAGACGATTGCTGATTTATTATCGCAGTAGATTATAGTTAGATCATCTTGTTAGTGTTATAATTCGCTAAGCATCATCCATAGCCAAATCACTTGAGTAGCACAATTTGTTGCTGCTATATACTCTGCTTCTGCAGTTGTAAGAGCAACAACTTTTTGTTTCTTTGTAGACTAAGAAAATGCTCCAGAACCAAGATGAAATACATAACCTAAAGTACCTTTTCTTTTTTAATTGTCACTGGCTCAATCATGTATATCCAACTAGTTGTATATTTTTATTTTTTGAATAAAATATGCCATCATCAATCGTACCTTTAATATATCTTAAAATTCATTTTGCGGCTTGCCAATGAGATTGTCGTGGTAAATCCATAAATCTATTCACAATTCCCGCTTCGTAAACAATATATGGCCTAGTCACAACTGGGTGCCGCAGACTTCCAATAAGTCTTCTGAAGTTTGTTGCATCAACCAAATCACCACTGCCATCTTTCAAAAGCTTTAACCTTTCTTCAATTGGCATTGAAATTGGCTTGTATGCATCTATCTTGAATTTCTTTAAAATATCTTTAGCATATTTTTGTTGGCATATTTTTATTGTGAAATAAATATGCCTTCATTTTTTTGCTTTACCTTGATACCAAGAAAGTAGGACACTAATCCCATATCATTCATTTCAAAGTGAGCAACCATATCTTTCTTGAATTCTGGCAATAGTCTTGAATTATTATTGGTAAACATCAAATCATCTACATAGGGACAAACTATAACAATGTCTCTTTCCTTGTTGATCTTAATATATAAAGTATGTTGATATATACACTTACGAATTGAAATAAGTATCAATATGAGGATGCTATGCCCTTGGTGCTTGTTTAAGACCATACAACGCCTTCTTTAGTTGAGAAACCTTATTTTCTTCTCCTTGTTTTACATATCCTAGTATACTTCTTCTTCAAGTACACCATTCAAAAAGCTGATTTGACATCCATTTGATAAATCTTTGAATTACTTTGAACAGAAAGTGAAATTATTAAACATATAGTATCCAATCTGGCAACAAGTGCAAATACTTCAGAATAATCGATACCTAACTTTTGCTTGCATCCTTTTGCAACTAATCTTGGTTTAAAGCGTTCCACTTCTTCAATTGGCTTGTACTTTGTCTTGTATGCCCTTTTGACACCAATAGGCTTCGTTCCTTTTGATAAAGTGGTTAATTCCCATGTTTTAATATTTTTTATGACATATTTCTTCATCAATTGCTTTAATCGAATGATCATCATTCACTTCTTCCTCGATCTTTATTGAATCATAATCTTCATAGAAAGCGTAATGGGCTACAACTTCATCATCATTGTCATCATCACTAACTTGATAATATTTTAAATAAATGTTGGATGACATTCTATGTTGTGAGCGCCTAAGTAAAGGTGAAGTAGAAGGAGATGACGTTTCAAGATCAACATGAGTTGGCTCTTTAGGAACTGAAGGTGAAGATGACTCTCTAGTTTGATTAGCTGTTTCTAATTCATTTTTTACGAACACCAGTACTGGCAATTATTTCTTTTCTTTTTCTAACCAATCCCATATTCCATCATCTTCAAAAGTAACATCTCAACTAATGATCACTTTTTGATTCTTTGGATTATAAACCTCATAACATTTTGTTTCCATGCTGTAATTAAGAAATATACAATTTTCTGCCTTGTCATTTAGCTTCTTTGTCAACTCATTAGGCACATATGAATATGCTATGCAACCAAACACCCTCATACGAATAAGATTAGGCTTTCGTCGACTCCATGCTTCTTGTGGAGTTTTATCACGAACACTTCTCACAAGATACCTATTCAAAATATAGACCGCCTAAGCTATGACTTCTGTTTAGAAACTTTTAAGTAACTTCTTAAAAATAACATGTTTTTGACCATATCTTTGATAGTTATATTTTTCCTTTCTACCACTTCATTTTGTTGAGAAGTGTACCTAGCTATCAATTGATGCTTAACTCTATGCTTTCTTAAGAAATTATCGCAAACATTATATTTTGTTCCTCTATCCATTCTCAAAGTCTTGATAGAATAACAAATTTTTTTTTCAATATATGCTACAAAATTCTAAAGTACTTCACATGCCTTAGATTTTCGCTTCAAAAAATAAACCATGTCTTTTTAATATAATCATTAATAAACGTAATAAAGTATTTGTTACCTCCATTTGATGGAAACTACATATAACATAGATCTAAATGTATTAGCTTTAGTGGACATTTGGCTTTGTATGCCTGTTTTTTAGGAAATGTATCTCTATGTTTTTTTTCATATTACACATGACTCACAAATCTGGTTAGGAACTTGAATGGTTGGCAAGCCTGAAATCCACTCTATGTTTAAAAAAAACTTAAATTTTGCAAAATTTAAGTGCCCAAGTCGCATATGCATAGCCAATTATCATTGATAGTCATATTATTACAGCAAGAAGTACTACCATAATTAAGGTATGCTGGAAATAGACAATTGGATGTCATTCTCGTCTTTAAAATCATGCCCTTTTTATATCACTCATAGTGCATCCATCTTTATTGAAGTGTAAATCATAATCCTTTTTTTTCTAGTTGTCTGACTCCTGATAGATTCTGGGAAAGAGTAGGAATGTAGTACGCGTCAGAAATATAATTTGAGCACATTCTTCAATTTTATAACAATCTTTCCTCTTCCAAAAACTGGAGTTTGGTACTTATCAACAAGCTTTACTGAAGAATGAAAGGATTCATCTAAGTGGGAAAAACTTCTTTGTTTCCACTTAAGTGATTGCTACAACCCGAATCTAATATCCATTGATAGTTATCACTATTATTGGTGTCACCAGCAGCCATCAACAAGGTCTCTAGGTTATTATTCTCAATGATCCAACTCGATTATCTTTATGTTCTTGTTTTTGAGAATGACATTCTGTATTACAGTGACCATATTCTTGGCAATTGTGGCACTGAATATGTGTCTTTCACTCAGATTGATAGTGACCAAAATTTTTGCTCTTGTAATATTGAATATTGGATTTATCTTAAGAAGATTCACTACTCCTGGTCTAAAATTGGTTCTAAAATTTTTGCCTCCTTTGTCTTTAAAATTTGAACTTCTTTGAGTATACTCTGTCTTGTCTATTGTAGTTTCCTTCTCATTTCTCAAATTTACTTGGGCTTTTAGAACTTGCTCCATTTTGTTTTGGTGATCTTTCATTCGTTCACATTTCATAGGACTTTAATGAGGCTTGCAAATCATTGAGAGTCATGAACTCCAAACCTTTAGACTCTTCAATGTCTGAGACAACATAATCAAATCGACTTGTCAATGTGTGCATGATCTTTTCCATGATATCTTTCTTTGTAATTTCATGACTATTATTTTTCATCTCATTGATCAATTTTTCTATTTGTGAAAAATAATCATGAATAGTTTCATCTTTGCTTTGCTTTATCAACTCGTATTGCCTTTTTAAACCTTATAGTCTTGTTTAACTGTGTCTGCTCCTTCATATGTTTTGAGTAAAATATTCCAAGCCTCCCTTGCAGTTTTAGCATGGAATATTTTTTTCAAGAATCAATAACTCAACAGATTGACAAATTAAAAACAAGGCCTTTTCATTTAATGAATGATCATGAACTAGTTGTTGTGATTCTTCAACTGTCGGTTTTTATTTTTCTACTAAGCCTTTCTCCAAAATTTCACCATACATATTGCTTCTCAGATATAACTCCATCAAGTATTTCCATATTGCAAAATTATTTTTTCCATCAAACTTGAAAATTGATAATTGCATTAGATGAACTTGTTAAACTTTAGTTGATGAACTTGAAGTCATCTTGATCTACTTAACTAACCTAGGATCATAGACAAGCTCTTTATACCTTGGCAGTGTTAGTGATATCACCTAGAAATTTAAAGAAAAGAGTAAAAAACTTTTCGCAACTTGTTTCTGTTATGTTTTAGCATTTCCAATGAAATATTATAAGAAGGCTTAAGTTGAAAGAGAGATGTAGCTCAGTAAATTTTATGCACAGCAATGAACAATGTTTTGATCTTCACTGGTGTTTGATCCTACTACCTGTAGATTGCTCCTTCAACATTCTCATAGGGATGGTCATAACAGCTGCTTATAATATTGTAGTCTACTAATTTGAAAATATGTAATTGTATTTTTACGACAGAGGACAGTACTTTATGTTATGCATATTTTAAGCGATAGCAAGAAATGTAAAACAAGTATAGGTACCTATCTGTGTATGTGTGTTTTTGAAAAGGGTTTTGCCAAAGCATCAATTACCTGGTCCTTTTTCACATTGACATGGACAAGATTACATGTTCTCAGCTTTAGGTTAGCAGGTTTATGTTGGATGCCAACCTGTAAGGAAAATGAAGCAATCAATCTAGTAGAACAATTTTCAAATAACAATTGAGTACAAATTAAGGGTGTGCTAGTTTAGTAGATATGAAAAAAGGGGAATGGGTATGGAATGAAAGATTGAGTTTAGTAAGGGACTATGATTATAGAGTCATTATTTTGATTACCCATTCCTCTCCTAATCTAGAGGAATGAGTATCATTGTTATGTAACGGTGTGCTTGTTACAATTAATTAAAATATAAATAATTAAAATATAATTATTAATTAATTAAAATATTGTAATTAATTAATTAATTACGGTATAATTAATTAAAATAATATTAATAAGTAATTAACTACCACATAATTAATTAAAATATAATTCATTCATCAATTAAAATATTGTAATTAATTAAAATTAATTAATTATTTTAATTAATTAATTACATTATAATTAATTAAAATATTATTATTAATTAATTAATTAAAATAGAATTAATTAAATTAATTAATTTAAATATAATTAATTAATTAATTATAATGTAATTAATTAATTAGTTACAATATAAGTAATTAAAATATAATTATTCATTAATTAGAATTTTTTATTAATTAATTACAACATAATTAATTAAAATATTATTAATAATTAATTAACTACAATATAATTAATTAAAATATAATTCATTCATTAATTAAA
>JAOTAY010019473.1:0-14266 GCA_025629805.1 Erythroxylum baracoense
TTTCATGCACAATAATTCACATTTTTCACAATTGCATGAGCATGGTATATGTCTGTCCTAACTTCACTCATTGGTCTCCTCATAGACCCGGTTCCCTGATCCGACCCGTTATGTGGGACTGGGATGTTACAACTCAACACTCAAATTCACACTAAATATATAACAAATTAAACCCTAAAACATCATGTAATGGACAACTATCAGTAACATGTACAAAAATTAAATTCATGTATGTGTGTGCTTATATTATGCATGAGCATGAAATGTGTTTCCTAATCTCTCGATGTTATTTCCCATTTATAGAAATCTAAGGTTCTAACCCTTAGTATAGGAAAAAAAGATACTACAATTCTCCCTCCTTAAGAAATTTTGTCGTCAAAATTCTTACCTGATTGTTCAAATAGACGGGGATATTATTTTCTCATATGCTTCTCCGTTTTCCATGTAGCCTTTTCACACGAGTGATTCTTCCAAAGGAATTTCACCAATGGAATTACTTAGTTTATTAATTACTTTGTTTAATATCCCACTATCTTTATTGGTTCCCCTATATAACTCAAATTACTAACTACTTCAATCTCTTGAGCCTGTAACACATACATCGGATCAGATTGATATCTTCTGAGCATACTTATATGGAAAACATTGTATATCTAAGCCATCTCAATCGGTAAAGCTAACTTGTATGCCAATGATCCAATCCTCCCAATGATCTCATAAGGACTAATATATTTAGGGCTGAGCTTACCCTTTTTATCGAACCTCATCACTCCTTGCCAAGGTGATACTCTCAGCAACACTTTGTCTCCTACTCGATACTCCATATCCCTTCGATGCTGATCCACATAACTCTTTTGTCTATCTTGAGCTGCTTTAATTCGACTATAGATTAGTTTTGCTTTATCCACAGTATCTTGTGTTAGTTCTGGGCCTCTTCATCCCAATACAGAGGTGAATGACATTTTCTACCATATAACGTCTCACACTGAGCCATTCCGATAATACAGTGATAATGGTTATTATATGCAAACTCTATTAGAGCTATATACTGATCTCATGCTCCTTGGAACTCCAATAAACACGCTTTGAGCTTATCCACAATAGTCTTAATTATCCTCCCACTCTATTCATCTATCTAAGGATGAAATGCAGTACTAAAGTTCAGCTTCGTACCCATGGCTGTCTATAAGCTCCTCCAGAATCTTGAGGTAAATCTGGGATCCTGATCCGATACTATGTAACCTCATTACTTTGTTCACATACCTCTGGGCTAACTGATCCAAGGTATTAGTCTCTCTAACTGGTAAGAAGTGGGCTGACTTTGTCAATCGGTCCACAATAACCCATATAGCATCATGTTGCCTCGGAGTCCTTGGCAAATCCGTAATAAAGTCTATAGTAATTCTTTCCCATTTCCACTCCGGAATAGTTAGAGACTATAACCACCTAACCGAAGCCTGATGCTCAGCTTTAATCTGCTGGCAAGTTAAATACTTAGCAACATATTCCACTACTTGCTTCTTCATCCTTGGCCACTAGAAATGTTGTTTCAACGTATTATACATCTTGGTAGTACCAGGATGCATAGCATAAGCGACTATGTGTGCTTCATGTAGAATCTCTTTCCTCATATCATCAATTTCAGGCACACACACAACCTCTTCCTCAACTACAATGTCTCATTTCTCAATTCAAACTCAGAATTTATACTCACTTTCAACTTCTCAATTAACTTCACAATTTCCAGATCTTTGCTTTGAACTCTTCTAATTCTGTTATGCAACATTGGTCTCAGCTTTAACGTAGCTATCAATGCCTCATTCTGCTCTAGATTCAACTCAACATTCAATGCTCTCAATTGTACAAGGCACGATAACCTTGATAACTGTACTTAAGTTACACTGCTATCAAATTTTCTACTCAATTCATCAACTACCATATTAGCTTTTGCCAGATGATACACAATTATACAGTCATAATCTTTTAACAATTCAATCCATCTTCTCTGTCTCATATTCAACTCCTTCTAACCCAAAACATACTTCAAACTCTTATGATTAGTATATATCTAGAATGTCTCTCCATATAGATAATGTCTCTAAATTTTCAACTTAAATACCACTACAGTCAGTTCTTGATGATATACTGGATAATTGAGCTCGTGAGACCTTAACCTTTTCGATGCCTAAGTTATCACTCTACCATGTTGCATCAGAACACACCATAATCCCTAGTGTGAAGCATCACTATACACCACATAGCCTTCAGATGCAAATGCAAAAGTCAACACCGGTGTTGTAGTTAACTGATGCTTTAGCTCCTTAAAACTCTTCTGACATTCATCGCTCCATCTGAAAGGCACATTCTTCCTTAAAAGTTTTGTCAAAGGGGTTAAGATTAGTGAAAACCCCTCAATAAACCTCTGTTAGTATCCAGCTAACCCCAGGAAATTTTGGATCTTTGACACATTCCTTAGAGCTTCCCACTTCATTACTACCTCTACTTTCTTTGGATTAACTTGTATGTCATGTCCAGTTACTATATTCCCCAAAAACACTACTTGATTTAGTCAAAATTCATACTTACTGAACTTGACATACAATTGTTTCTCCCTCGTGATCTGTAGAACTAACCTCAAGTATTCAACACGTTCCTTTCTACTCTTAGAATACATCAAAATGTCATCAATAAACACAATCAAGAATTGATCTAAATAAAGTTGGAATACCTTATTCATCAAGGCCGTGAAAGCAGCTGGAGCATTAGTCAATCAAAATGGCATCACTAAAACCTCAAAGTACCTATATTTGCTCCTGAATGCACTTTTCGGTACATCAGCCTCTACTATCTTCAACTGATAGTACCCAGATCTCAAGTATAACTTGGTAAACACCTAAGCTCCCTGTAACTAATCAAGCAAATCATCAATTCTCGGTAAAGGGTATTTGTTCTTTACTGTTATCTGATTCAGTTATCTATAATCAATGCACAGTCTCAGAGTTCCATCTTTCTTTTTCACAAACAAGACTAGACCTCCCCAAAGTGAACACTGGGTCTGATGAAACCCTTTTCCAACAACTTCTGTAACTGAGCCTTCAGTTCTATAGGAGCCACCCTATATGGAGGAATAGATATAGGAGTAGCACCTAGAACTAAGTTAATCATAAACTCCGTTTCCCTGTCTGAAGGTAAATTAGATAACTCGGCGGGAAACACATCCAGGAATACCCTAACAATAGGAATATTCTACACAGTCTGTTCAGTTCGAGTATCCACTACGTGGGCTAGATAAGCCTCACATCTCCTTGAATCAGTCTCAAAGCACTCATGAATGAGATTAGTCTGGCTGGCAATGCTTGATTAATACCTCAAAATACCACTCTCGACTGATTAGGAGATTCTAGTATCACCTCTTTAGTATAGTAGTTCATGATAGTCTTATGAGCAATAAGCCAATCCATGCCTAAAATAATATCTATCCCCCTTAACTGCAACACAATCAGAACTGCTTCTATCTCTACTTGATCAATTCGAATCAAACATCCTTTTACAAACTTCACCAATTACTGCAATACTACCTGTCAATATACTTACCTTTAAACCACAGTTCAATAATTCTCTATCACAATGCAGTTTAGATGCCTGATATAGTGTGATAAATGAATGCATAGATCTAGGATCTAATAATGCAAAAGCTTCAAAAGTAAAGATATGCAACACACCTGCAATAACATCTGGGGAGTTCTGAGCCTCCTGTCTGGTCATCGTATAAACTCTAGCATGAGATTGCGGTTGGTTGCTCTACACCTCAGTCCTGACAGGAGGACTCCCTGAACTTACTCTGTCTCTATCTCTGTCTTTCTGTCCAGATCCACTAACTCGACTCTGCTGGAAAGTTTTCCCAATTATTGCTCCTCTAATTCTAGACTATGCCTTAAAAATTATAGGATAGTCTCTGATTTGATATTCGTAAGAGCCACATCGAAGATAGGCTCCTGTTAACTTCCAGCACTCTCCACTGTGCTTCTTCACACAATGTTCGTAGTTAGGCAGCTGTTGGGACTGCCTAGACACTAGACCTCTACCACTACTAGACTGTATAAAACCACCTCTTTTTTTATAACCTATCTGTCTCGATCTAGACTATGATCGAAAATATCTATTCTGACATTTACTAAACCTCCTGCCAGAATCGACTTGGGATTCACTAGGTCTCTTCATTCTAGACTCTTGTTTGTATTCTTCCTAATCATCTTTCAACAACTGCTCAATTCGGATCAAGGCAGCTCGTAGTTCCATAAAACTACCCAAATTAGAAATGGCTAACCTCGTCTAGATTTTTATATTCAGCCCATCTTCGAACCTCCTAAACTTGTCTTCTTCTGTAGGAATCAAAGCAGTAGCATAACCCATCAACTCATTAAACTTTATCTCATATTCTGCCATAGAGAGATTGCCCTGCTTTAGATCTAGAAACTCCTTCATCTTTTTGTCCAGGTAAATCTTAAGCATGTAATTCTCCTTGAAGACCTCTAGAAAGTCTTCCCATTTCAAGCTATAAGGTTTGGTGGTACTGCCTAGAAAGTCTTCCACCATTGGTATGCTGGACCTTGTAGTAATGAAACTACGTAGTCAAACTTCTCATCCGACTTGTAATCCATCTGATCGAAGAATCTCTCCGTTCTCTCTAGCCATCCTTCAGGCTTTGTAGGGTCTATACTTCTATAAAAATGCTTTCTCAATTTATCATACCTCCTTTCCTTTCTCTCAGGAATTCTCATTGTCATTCTCTCATATCTACGTAAAAAAGATTCCCTTCTGGCTCCTACAGATTTTAAGTCATCTAATTGTCCCACTTGATCACTATGGGGGATGACCTATAATAGATAATAACTTTGATTACTATATGAATTTCTCATGATATATCATGTTTAATTATCTATATATATCCCTATAGATTCCAAACTATGCTCAGATACCAAAACCTGTAGCACTCTACTCCCATCTAACATATGCTCATACGTCTATCAGATGTTCAAGCATATACTTGGTGGAAGCAGTGTGCTAGAGCAGTCACATTCACTTATCATGGCATCGTAATTAAAATGAAAATAACACGATATCTAGAACTTAGTTCTGCGTTTCATTTTATAAAACATAATGTTCATTGTAGTATTATAATACACAATCCATATATATACAACATCAAAACTATAAGAGTCTACTGCTCTTTCATACATTTTACATGAAAAAGGAATTTTACAAGAACTCTATCTAACTCTTCAGTCTCAGCTAACCGGCCTTTGAGTCATTTCTCGAGTCCAAAAGTAGTACGCTACTTCTTATAAATGTTTTAGAAAATACATCTCCTCTCTCATACTTGAAAAGCCACGATGCAATTTTGATAAGTTTTGCGAACTCAGTGAGCAAGCCATCATCAATGAGATCACTTATATCACATAACACAAAAAGTTTATAGACAATTCCCAAAATCAAATAAGGCACATCACTTCACTAATCATCATATTGCATTAAATACCATTTTTGTTCACTTAATTCACATTTCTCATTAAGAATGATTCAAACAATTTATTTCGATCATTTAAAACATACATATTAAATATATATGCAATGCACATGTCACTCACATTCAATTATTACGTTATTATGTCCAAGTGACTTTTTAACTATCCCGTATCTGTTGTGGATACCAGGATCATTAATAATTGTCCCGTAACTGTTGGAGATACCGGGCTTATTTTACATAGTGAGCCAGAGGCTCTTACCACATTCTGAGCTTTAAGCTCTTTTTCACAGGCGACTCCTGTCACAACTACCTTTATCTAATCATGCATTCATGTAATGAGGTGCATCAAATCTCATACATTCAATTAGTCATTTTTATTCAATTTACATATTCACTTTCACAATTTTCATTAGACAATAGTCCGGCATTCAATAATCATGTTGACTATACTTATTTCTGTCATATTCATATACAATGAGCACTTCTAATGTAATTCTCATGCATCAAATGCCTCGGACTATCAATGTCGAAATTAACACATTCACATCAATAATAATTTAATATTTTTAAATTAAACAAAAATAGACAATCTTAGTGAGAACATCTAGGTCACTCACAGTATGCTCCAGATAACTATTGCCTCGATGTCTCGGTAATGTCTAGATGCTGTCACTCTATTTATGATTCTACATCATGCAATACACATTTACACACATTACTAATTTGCACAATTATATAAGTACTCATTCATACACATATGTATATGTGTTATGTACACTGCATGCTTAATTTGACTATTTCAGGTATATTTCCTTAATTCATATCTCATGATCATTTAAACATCATCTTTTAATCATTCAGTAATACTTAATAACCCTTACTCACTTTAATCACCTAATCCATCATCAACTAGGTCCATTCTAACCCTTATTTAAGCATAAATACATCATAAGAAGGTACCGTATCGTTAATTTGTTCAAACATCACTCAAAAGACAACATTTCTTCTTTTGTATCTACTCATGATCGTGGTGGTCCTTCCCACCATCGTGACATAAGCTCGTGGCATTGGTCACGATCGTGGGGATTCTACCATGATCGTGACAGAATTAAAGTTTGCCAGGCCATGATCGTAGGGACTATGCCACGATCATGCCCTGCATTTTCTTCCTCATTTCTTCCACGAATTCAACATACATAATAACAACATTTACACTCCAATTTTTCCAGCGTCCATATGCAAGTATACAGCTTCATTATATGTTAATTCAACTACCATATTGATTGCATTAAAACTAGTAAAACTCCACTCAATATGTTCATTTTCATTCACTTAATCCTATCATAAATGCAATCTTAGCTCTTTCCATAATATATCTCATTTATAATACATCAACCAAATCATCTCCATAGTTCATCATTTAGAATTAATAGCCTTTTCATTTTTACCTCAATTTCCAATTCAAAACATTCACAAAATAAATCATATAAGACTATTAATCATAACCACAAAGCAGGACATCAACATGTCCATTCATTCATCAACGCCTCAACACACATTAAACTCCATTTTCACCTTCACTTTACCTCTGAACTATCATCCTAGTTCTCCTCATTTCAAGAACATAAATCAACATCTTTGTTAACATAACTTTCACTTTCATTATACCCTTAATTCATAATCTATTTCCTCACATAATAACCTACAATCCACAGTTTTCATACTCTTAAAACAAAACACAAACACCTTTATCCATCAATTCGCTACACTCATCGAAACACCATTATAATGATCATTCTACCTCAAAAATGTCTCTATAACAATTTATGAATTATTACTCATCATAAACATAAAAACAAGCTATGAATATATTCATTTATCCATCTATGATTTTGCATAAAAATCTACTCCATTTACACTTTCAATCTATCTCCAAATGATCATTATAAATGCTTTCATTTAGCTAACCTAAGAATATCATTAATATACTAAAAAAATTAGAACATAAACCTCTTTATTTTTAGACCCACGTTACAGCATAAGTGTAACTCCATGATCATGATCATTCAATCTCAAATCATTCAACATAAATGTTTCATTTACAACTACCCTTAAAGATTAATATGCTACTTACTTTACTCAAAGTTTCTTCAAAATCTCCAAGAACCCTAGCTTTCCATGCATCAAATGATCATCAATATGGAGGTGGAGTAGGTTAGGTTTTCTAGTGGCAAGATGATGAAGATAACAAAAATGGAAGTAGCAAGTGACGGATGAGAGCAAGGTTTAATGTTGACGCTGGGAGAAGAGAGTGTTGTAGATGAAGAAAATTGAAGAAGATGAAAAAGAGAGATTAATGAAGATATAAGGGCAAGTAACAAGTGAAAGCCAATTAAAGTTGATCTTTCAAATTGATTAAAAGCGTCGTAGGTAAGTGTGGCAAGGCAAGTGACAATTGTCACTTGCCACTTTTCGCCTCCCCATAGTTCCATTTGGTCCTTTTTAATCACTAGTCTATTTGTCTCCAATTTTCTAGTCCAATTGTCTACTAATTTTCTATGACACTTGTAATTAAATCCTATATTCAATTATCAATTATTTCTACTACCATATGTCATTTATTTCTGTTACTATAAATTAATTGTCTTGCTACTTGAAATTTTTCCTAGCCTAAAAATACCCAAAATCTCAGAAATTTATCAAATTTCACCAAAATTTCCAAATCAGTAATATAATTCACCAAATCAAATTTTCAAGACAAAATATTGACTATTCACATCATAATCACATTAAAATCATCTATACCTCGAAGTATGTCAAATGAGTGTATGAACAGTCATTATAATGTGTACAAAAATCATATTCACGTGTGTGTATGTATGCTTATATTATGCATGAGCATGAAATGTATTTTCTAATCTCTCGATGCTATTTCTCATTTACAAAAATCTAGGATTCTAACCCTTAATATGGGAAAATGGGATACTACAAAACCTAACCCACCTACCTCCTTCATTTGATAGATTGTTGTGATTGCATATATTCTTAACACATTCATATTGGCAACAATGCATCAAAGAAATATAAATCGATTTGGAATAACTATATCTTATCGATGGATCTATTTATCTCGGTTTTGATTCCATTGTTTTGGTTTTTTTCTTCAGTCAAATCTTTGGTTTATTGGATTTGATATGATACAAAAATCAATTCATTACAGGTTGGTTATTCATTAGCATGAGTTTAGCTTACGATGTTTTTGGAAGCCCTCGTCGTTTAGTCTTTGCCAAATCCTGACCTAGTCTTAGCACCCACGTGAGGAGATCTTTCTAACGCTCAACGAGCAAAAAGGACATAATTGAAATCAAGAAATTTCTGTTAGAGCTAGTGCTATCTGAGAACAATTATCCAATCTAGATTTATAAATTATTATAGATTATTCAGAGGTAAGACATAAGCAAAACTTAGATTTGAGAAGAATAAGGTCTGGGGTTCCCTTTATTAGAACTATGTTTCTATTTATTTTTTGTTTTTAATTGGTCTGGGGCTCTCTTACCTTGGAAAATTGAAAAAGGGGGTTATTGACCAAATGGCCTTACTCGACCCACATCCTTTCTGGAGGGAGGAGCAAAAGATGTAAGTCTATTATTCCTTGCATCATAGGTGTTGCTCTGTCTTAAGACCTAATTGCCATGGTTATGTTGCATGACAAGGAGAAATTGTTGAGAGTGTGAGAGAAGAGGAATTATGTAAGGAAGTTAAGCTAAAGAATTTGGAGAGAACAGATATACTCACACCACCTTCCATTGTTAAGCCAGCCATTTTAAAGCTTAAACTCTTATCTTCCCACTTGAGATACACCTTTTTAGGTAAGAACCATACCCTACATATCATTATCTCCAACCAATTAGATTGTGAGCAAAAAGAGAAAGTGTTGGAGACCATTAAGAAGAGGATGAAAGCCATGGGGTGGCAAATTTCTGATATTAGGGGGATTAGCCCCAATGTGGTGATGCATAGGATTAACCTTGAAGAAGGATGCAAGATAGTGAGAGAGAGGAAAAGAAGGCTAAATCCAAACATACAAAAGGTTGTGAAGAAGGAAATGGTAAAGCTTTTAGAAGCAGGTATTATATATCTAATTTCAGATAGCGAATGGGTAAGTCCCATGCAATGTGTGCCTAAGAAGGGAGACATGATAGTGATGGAGAATGAAAAAGGTGAAAGATTTCCACTAGGACCATCACAAGTTGGAGAATGTGCATTGACCATAGGAAGCTCAATTTAGCCACCAAGAAAGACCATTTTTTAATACCTTTTATAGACTAAATGATTGAGAGGGTGGCTCGCTATGTTTTTTATTATTTTCTTGATGGATATTCAGGGTATAATCAGGTATTCATATACCCACAGGACCAAGAGAAGACTACTTTCACTTGTCCTTATGGAAATTTTGCTTCCAGGAAGATGCCTTTTGGTCTATGCAATGCACCAGCCCATTCTACAGGTGCATGATAACCATCTTTGTAGATATGAATGAAGACTTCATTGAGGTAGTTATGGATAAGTTCTCAATTTTTTTAGACTCTTTTGATCATTGCTTGTTTAATTTGGATAGAGTGTTACAAAGATGCGAGGAGTCTCATTTCATCTTGAATTAGGAGAACTATCATTTCATGGTCCAAGAGGGAGTTGTTTTGGGCTATAAGATCTCATGCAAGGGGATTGAGGTCCCACCTTCTACCAACATCAAGGGCATCTAGCATTTCTTGGTCATGTAGGGTTCTACAAATGATGCATCAAGGACTTTTCTCTTATTGCTAGACCCTTGACTCATTTGTTAGTTAAGGATATGTCTCTTGTATTTAATGATGATTGTTTAGATTCTTTTAACAGGTTAAAGAAGACACTTACTACAGTACCTATTTTGACATCGCCGGATTGGTCACTTCCCTTTGAGATCATGTGTAATGCAAGCAACCATTTCATTGGTTGTGTACTTGGACAACAAAAGGAGAAGAGGCTACATACAATTTACTATGCCATCAAGACCTTGACGAAAGCACAATTAAACTACACCACTACTGAGAAGGAGTTGCTTGTATTGGTATTTTCATGTGAAAATTTTTGCTCTTATCTTTTAAGCTTACAAGTTATTGTTTTTATAGATCATGCGACATTGCAGTATCTCTTTGCAAAGAAGGATGCTAAGGCTAGGCTCATTCGATAGGTTCTTCTGCTCCAAGAATTCAACATTGAGATTAAGGACAAGAAAGGAGCAGAAAATGTTATAGCAAACCACCTATCAAGACTTGAAGGGCTACAAAATGAAGAGGAAGAGGAAATTGAAGAGTGTTTTCCTGACGAGGCCTTAATGATGGTAGAAAATCCTTTTATTCCTTAGTTTGTAGATATTGTCAATTATCTCTTAGGTGGTGTTCTTCCCTCTAATCTCTCACATCAACAAAGGAAGCGTTTCTTATTTCAGTGTTCTCGCTATATTTGGGATGAACCCGTGTTATATAAAATATGTGCTGACAGTTTGGTTCACTGGTGTGTCCTTGAAGATGAAGTGCCTGAAGTTTTGACTCAGTGTCATAGTTCAGTTTATGCAAGACACTATAGAGTGAACATGACTGCTACTCGCAATTTGGAGTGTGGATTCTACTGACCAAATTTGTTCAAGGATGCCTGAGATTTTGTATTCCATTATGATAGGTGCCAATGAGTGAGCAATATTTTGAAGAGAGATGAGATGCCAAACATCATGGAGGTGGAGATATTTGATGTGTAAGGCTTAGATTTTATGGGACCATTCTCATTTTTCCTCGGTAACTCTTATATATTGGTTGGAGTTGATTATATGTCTAAGTTGGTCGAAGCAATAACTACTCTAACAAATGATGGCAAGGTGGTGCAATGGTTCATCAAGAAGATCTTTACTAGATTTAGGGTGCCCAAAGCTATCATAAGTGATAGAGGGAGTCAATTTTACAACAACCTTTTGAGGATTTTCTAGAGAGATATAATGTTCATCATAGAGTGGCAACCCCTTACCACCAGCACACGAGTGACCAAGTGGAGGTGGTGAATAGAGATTTGAAGAATATTTTGGAGAAGGTAGTGAACACTTCAAGAAAAGATTGGGCTTTGAAGCTGGATGATACATTGTGGGCTTACAGGATAAAACTCCCATAGGTACAACACCATATTAACTTATTTATGGAAAGGTTTACCATTTATCATTGGAGTTGGAGCATAGAGCCTATTGGGAAATTAGAAAATTGAACATGGATTGGAAGTTAGAGGCGAGAAGAAATTGTTACAACTTAATAAATTGGAGGAGTTAAGGTATGATGCATATGAAAATGCCAAGTTGTACAAGGAAAGGCTAAGAAATGGCATGATGCCCACATCAAGAAGAAAGAATTCAAGAGTAGGGATTTAGTGTTTTTGTTCAATACACAACTTCATTTATCTGCCAGAAAGCTTAAGTCAAGATGGAGTGGCCCCTTCAAGGTTATTCAAGCGCTTCCCTATGGAGCTTTAGAATTGGAAATTGATAAGGATGAAACTTTTAAGGTTAATGGGCATAGGTCAAGCTATACTTTGGAGGGCCATTTTCACAAGAAAAGGAAGTGCTTTCTTTCCATTCACTCACTCTTTCAAGATTGCATATGGAATGGTCAAGCTAATGACCTTAACTTAGCATGTTTGTCTTTCAATTGCTTATCTTTATGTGAATGTGGTTTTGCTTTGATTTGATAGTGTTTAGTTTGCTTTTTATTGGGTTTTAACTTGTTTTTTCGATCTCTTTATGTTTAGGTGCTCAACAATGTGTTTTGAGGTTACTTGAATGTTTGTTATGCATCATAGCACCACCTCCATTGCCTCCACCACTATGAGCCCATCTTGCCTTTAATCTCTTATATTATTCTCTTTGTGTTTTGTGTTTTTTTTCATTATGTTGTTTATTGGTTTTGGGTGTTCTCCTTTACAAATTGAGGACAATGTATTGTTCAAGTGTGGGGAGGTAATCTTTGCATTTATTTTTGCATTTTTGCATGTCATTTAGGATGCATGTTAGTATTAGGTATGTCATTTCCCTTATATTTGAATCTTTGTGATGAATATGTTGTCATGAGATTCTATTATGCTAGTTGGAATGAGAATAAATGCATATGTGAACTCAAATTAGGCGACTTGAGTGGAGAGTGAACCATGTGGAGTGATGCAAGTAGTTGGCTACTTAAGCTTACTCAAAGCTTGACGCTTGAGCAATGAGGTAGTGTATAGAAGCATAATGGATTTCATTTGAGCCTATGTAAGCAATTGAGCCTTTATGACCCCATTCTATAGTCATTTCATTTCCTTGTTTGTGTGATGATTCCTTAGGTAATTATCTTTAAAACTTGCTTTGAATCTGTTTAAATATATTGGATGCGTGCTAGAAAGAAATGATTAAGGTCCTTTTTTGTTTTAACCCTTGGCTTAAATGACCTACCCTTTTACTATCCCTTGCTAGCCCCGTTGAGCCTTTAACCTTTTGTTTCTTGAAATTACCCTATTTTAAAACCCAAAAACCCCATTAGCTTGCCAAATCATAAGTTAACAGAGTGCTAAATGATACTTTAGTTTGAGATTTTTTTTGCTACAAATTTTTTTCCTTCTGAGATGCTTTGAGCAGATTTTGGTACTTCTACTCTTAGAGCACATTGCATATAGTCGTTTTATGTTCATTGTTTCTTTATTATGATAAAAAAAGAGAAGAGAGAAAAGAACAAAATCAAATAAAAAAGAAAAGGAATAACATGTAGTAGCATCAATAAGTGCGGAGTAGTAGTCATATCCATTTACATATCTCAGAAGTTTATCTTTGTCATCCGTTTCTACACTTAATATTTTATAAATGCTTGTGATAAACCCCTAAAACATTTTTGACCCATCTTAACCCTAACCATATTACAACCCGAAACAAAGTCCTTTTGATTTATCTTAGCATGTAATCATTGTAGAGGAGAATTGGTGTATTAGTAGCAAGCCTATGATAGTGAGGTTTCCTATAGGAAGTTTGAGCGAAATACTAACCATCAAACACTTGAGAGAAATGAGTGAAATTCGTAAGAAAGGTCCATTTCGAGTTTATACTTATCATTGAGTGATGACTTCATAAGTTGAGTTTGCTTATGTGCTCCAATGAAAATTAGTTATGATGTGTGTAGTAGCTTGACATTTGAGTCGGCCAAAGTTTGAGGGATTGCATGCTTTATTCTTTGTGAAAATGAAGTGATAGAATTTTATTGGTTGTGTTTGATTTTTTTAGGACAAGCAAAAGTTTAAGTGCGGGGATGTTGATAGTTGTAGATTACATCGTATTTTAGTGGATAGTTTGGTGTATGTTTAGTTGTTAATTTGATTATTTAGTATATGTTTAGGTTAGAATTGTGTTAGTTTGTTAAGCAGTGTTTGTTTTCATTTTTTTTTTGTTTTTGGTTTTTGTTTTCAAATTCAGTAAAAAAAAACTGTTTGTTTGCGTTTTTAGTTTCTATTTTTAGATTTAGTTTCTTCCAGATTTCAAAAATTATAAAAACCATAAAAAGTGATTTTTGTTTCCTGTTTTTTTCATAATCTGATTTACTATCACTTAAATATATATTATTTAATTATTTAATTATTAATAAAAATTATGAATAATTTAATTCAAGATCATATATTTAATAAATTAAAATTAATCATCAA
>JAOTAY010019513.1:0-14261 GCA_025629805.1 Erythroxylum baracoense
ATATGGAATAAGTAGAAGATGTTGAGTGTAATTTATAAGAGATGTTGGTAAAGAAGAGAAATTTTAAAACCTAATTTATCTTTTTTACGTTTTTTCAACTTTATTTTTTCATTTTTCCTAGGTATTTTAATTTCTAAAACATTATCAATTTCAACATGGATGTAGAGGTTTTGATGATAAGCTAGTTAAAGCGTATGATATTAAAATGTTTTGTTATTATCTCAAACTTTATCTAATTATGAAATGCATTTATTTCTTTTGGCCACGTTTTCTTTTTTCTATTCCTGAAGTAATCTATTGTCTCACCCTACTCTTGCTTCTACGTCAAGGTAAGAAGTTTTAAAAATTTAATAAATTTTAACCCTTTTGGAAATTTGTAACTGAAAATTAAGGTGTAAAGTAAAATATGACCTTAGTCATTTAATTGATTACATGTAAGTAAGAGGCTACGAGTCAAATGATTAAACCAAAGTCATTAGATATTTATATCTACAAACCAAAGTCATAGACTAACAAGTATATCTATAGTTTTGCACACAAATAATACTTATTTATTGCATTACAAAGTAAATATTTAAATTGAAACTCATCAGGTAAACGATAACTTTGATTAGAAAGCATATTTAAGTAAATCCTCTAATCATAGAAGAATAGTAATTTTTATTTTCTTTTTTCCCTTCTTTCGTTACATAAAGTTAGACCTAATATATAAATTCTAACATTATTAGAGAAAAAGATGATACCATAGTTTATGAACTTATACCAAAAAGAAACATATCATTCTTCCACTTGTAGAAAGCATTGTACATTTGTGAATACATGTTATTCGCAATCCTCCACGTCCAGTATAGCAACATCTAATAGGCAGTCCATAACCAATGAAGTCTAAGAATTTTGGAGCACAATGCAAACATGTGCATCTCAGTTGTAATAGTCGATGTAGTACATAGCTCAGCTCCGTAATGAGGTGGATGAGTTGAAGGGTAAGGGTAGCATTTCCTCACACCAATCAGAGCATCCACCATCTCTAAATTAATAGTGTACTTTTGGTCATTTTATTAAAATTACGAAAACTTATTATGTACAATTTAATGTTTTTACTATCAATTAAGATATTTTTAACTTTATGTCATAAATCAAATTTATGTATAAAAAATTAAATGTATACTATTACATTAATAGTTGTTTAAATTATGCATTAATTATGACATCTAAAAATAAAATTTATTGACGGTATTGACAGTACATTATTAAAAAAAAGTTTATTGATCAATTTATCGACGGAAACATGTAAATCGTTGGTAAATTTACCGACAGAAAATAGTTTTCCATTGGTAAATTTACTGACGGAAATTTTCTGTTGGTAAATTTATCGACAGAAAAATGTAAATCATTGGTAAATTTACAGACGGAAAATAATTTTTCGTTGGTAAATTTACCGACAGAAAATTATTTTCTGTCGGTAAATTTACCGACAGAAAATTATTTTCTGTCGGTAAATTTATCGATAGAAAATTATTTTCTCTCGGTAAATTTACCGATAGAAAATTTTTTTCTGTCAGTAAATTTACCAACGGAAAATTATTTTTTGTCGGTAAATTTACCAACGGAAAATTATTTTCTGTCAGTATTTATTAGTTACGATCGTTTCTATGATGCCTTTGTCCATCGGTAAAGTCCGTTGCTAATATTACATACAGACTGAAAGTTAATATTGTCCATCGATAATTTTCGTCACAAAACGACATTTTTCTTGTAGTGCTTTCTCCTATTTTTCTTTAAAGAACTTTTTATTGTTTTGAACCTTAAAGGTTATTTACATTATTTACTTGTTGAGACTTTAAATTTATGAAAGGACAAATTTTTCTTCAATTTTGTTACTGAATGTTTATTGTGAAAAAAAGAAAATGAAAAAGAGAGGAAAATAATAAGTATATAGCACCATTAATTTTACAATGAAAAGACCTATGTATTCTTGTAAACAAGTCTTAAAATATATTGTGTAGTAAATTTCCTTCAATTTAACTCTTTTTATTAACCCAATCGTACCTTACTTAAGCCCCGTTACAACCTTATAAGACCTTTGGATTGGTGTTTCTAGTTTGTACATAAGTGGCAGAGATGTGATTTTGTTGCAGGCTTATGGTAAGAATTCTACTATGCATTGATTAGTAGTTAAATTTAAATTGTTGTGCAGTTAGATTTGTTTTAAATTCTATAAATAAGTCTTCATGATTTGGAATGGATTGGATTACTAATTCTCTTACTCTCTTGAATCAATTATAAGAAAGGAAAGCAATCTCGGTGTTAAGAAGATTTGGGTTTAACACCATCACCTCAATCACCATGACAGGTTCTATACTCTAATCCTTGTCTTTTATTTTTATTTTTATTTTTGTTTTCATTTTTTCTCATGTTTCTGTCATTTTGTTATTTTTATTCCCACCTTTCATGTTGATTTTTCTTCTCACAATAAGAAAAATGTGTTGTCCAAGTGTGGGGAGGGTTGTGTTCATTATATGTTTTTATTTGAATGTGAATATCCCATATTGTATATTAGTTCTATTTAGGATTGCATGATGTATTCGTGTGAATGTGTCAATAGCTAGGACTTAAAGGAATCAATTTACCTTTGAACATAATCTCTTAGGTTGCTAAACTTTATTAGCTTGAGAAATTAGTGTTCTAGGTTGCTTCAGTTAAATATGCATGTTAATTAGGATATGATGTTAGTTCATTCACTTTAGGAATTTACCACATTAATTTTTAATTTTAGGCTAATCGAATAAGTAGTATTGTTAGTATATTGTCATAAGAGTGATTAGCTTGAGAAATGAGGTAGGCAAGAATATATATATATAGCCCTTTTTGCAACAAATTGGGTTATGAATATAACTAATAGCTAGTTAAGAATGTGATGTAGCTGAGTAATCGGGGGACATTCATCACAAATGTTTGCCTTCGCATCAAAAGTCTATAATGACATTCCAACAAAGCCACTTAATAAAAACATGGCCTAGTTTAGTAACAAGGGGACATTCATCATAAATGTTTGCCTTTGCATCAAAAGGCTAGGTTTATGTTAATTAAAATAAACAAAAATAGTGCGTTGTTTAATAAATCCTACTGATCTTTTTGAATAGCTTCATTTTTCATGAAAAGTTACGTAAGGATAGTTATAATTTTTGATTGACTAACAAATTATTAATGGGTATGTGTAAGTGATAGGAGTGAATGAATGTGACATTAAGTCATGATTAATATGTATATATTTTCTGAAGTACTTAGACACAGATTTCACAAGTTAATAAGTTAGAACAACTTGAAGGATCATGTTTATAGTTAAATTTGTTTCATAAAGTTCAACACCATTGTATCATTTTTTGCATATTTGTATTTTTTGTTTTGTTTGTTTTGGTTTTTCTTGAGGACAAACAAAAGTTTAAGTGTGTGGATGTTGATAGTTGTAGGTTGCATAATATTTTAACGGGTAGTTTAATATTTGTTTAGTTATTAAATTGAATGATTAGTGCATGTTTAGGTTACGAATATGTTATTTAGTTAGATATTTGTGTTTTGAGTGTTTTATGGGTTAGAGTATACTATTGAGCTTAAATTTTGTGTATTTAAGGTGCCTCAATATATTTGTTAGTGTTTCAAATCAAATATCAAAGAACGAAGAGAAATAAGAGGAAACTCAGAGCAGTCCCTAGCCATGATCGTGATAGAAGTTTGGTGGGTTTGCCACGATCGTGACAGAGAGCAAAAATTGAATACCACCATCGTGGTACTATGGACAATGATCATGGCCTGTGTGACAGTAGACACCGACTGACTTCTAAAATGGGACTTTTTTTAGGGATATTTCTGACTTTTGGGCCCAGGTAAACCCTAATGTTTGCGCTAAATGGAAAATATATATAAAGAGAAGAAAAAATACCTAAAAGGGAGCTCCATTTTTTGCCACTTTGAGAAGGATCCACGGTAGAGGAAGAAGAAGAAAAGAGGAGGAGAAAGGAAGAAGGAGAGGAATGGATGCTATCTTCCTGATCTATTTCAAACCTTCCAAATGACATTTCATTTCATCTTTATTATTCTTTCTTTTGAATGTATGAGACGGATTTGATAAAGATGGATTTGGGTTTGATGATGATGTTCTAAAATCCTTTAGGGATTTGTTCTTGAATCAATATTAATGTGATTTCTTTCGATGTTAATACATTGGGTATTGTGATTATTTGTTGTATTTGTATGCTTCAATAACAAATCGAGAGAGTTAATCGATAGTAAAATGATTATATTGGGTAATGAGAGTTAAACAATCTAATAGATCATGCAAATAATCAAATCGGGAATTTATACGAAGAGAGATATTATGTGAGGGCCCGTTAGTCTATTATAAGGCTTAAGATCTAATTAGATGTATAGTTTTTTTTGTTAATTGAGAGATTGCTAATTTCATAATTCAATTAGGAGTTATTATTTAGGATTTAATGATTATAACTCAAGATAGAGTAATTCCTCTTCGAAAGTCTAAGATCGATGCTACATTAACCCAAAAGTAATCATGTTAGCATTTGATGATAGGATAAATCCTCCCTCTCATAATTGGCTAATCTTCCTTATGTGATTTTTGATTGTTCATTGGTGGCGCTAAATTTTGATTTCTTTGTCTTAATAATACAATTTAATTTCAATCAATCCATATTCACGAATTTACTTTTCTGTTTAGTTTTTATTTTCTTTTTAACAATCCTTTTAGGCCTTAGATAACTTAGAATTAGATTAGTTCACCAACTCCTTGTGGGATAAACACCTTTAATGCTACAATTTTACAATCCGTATATTTACAGATATTGGGGGTTTCACTAGAAATAAAACTAGCTAAACAAAGGCTAAGAGATAACGAAAGATTCACTTTTATGGTTAATTCAAAGAGTTTATTTTAGAGATGATTGTGAATTTATCATATCTATAATGAGGATAGTGGGAATAAAATTGTCCTCTGCAATGGGAGTATGTAGAGATATGTTGCTCATTAAGAGAATTGTAATTCATATTTTCAATTTTTAAAATATATTTGTATAAGAAAAATTCATATTGGATATGAAAAGGTAATAACTTAATTATGAGAATTGGATCTATAGAGACAAATACGTAATTTGTTTACATATTATAGTCCAAGTACATAGATAATTTACTAAAAGTATTTAGTATTTGAGATATATGATACTTGTGAAGTATTAAAAATAGCCATTATTCTATGTATGAATTGATATTTAAGTTTAAGGTTATATGGTTATTAACATTAGAAGTAAGTCCTGATTAAGGTATATTTTACATAAAAAATACTATTTTTAGATTGGAAAGGTTCTAATGTAGCATTAATTGTTAAACAGGCTAAATATGTTTTTCATTTATTGGAAATGATTAATTAGATCAATAAGTTTTTTAATGAACTTGCTATAGTTCCTTCCATTGTTTAGATAGTAATGTATTTTAGAACATTAGAGCCACTAGGCAAGCGAAAGGCACTAAGGTTTCATTAAAGATCTAAGTATGTATTTAGATAGTTTCTTTTAATTACAATGATAATTAAGAAATTTTAAGATTTAACCAATTGCTCATTATAGAGAATCTAGTAGAATTCTCTCGCTAAACCATTATCTCAGTAGTAGTATGATCATCATATGGTGATATGGTATAAGATACTTAAATGATCGACTTAGTGTAAGTGAGAGAATGTTAGTTTATACCCTACAACCAATTGTTTGATTGTAGTTTAGTGACATAATTATTTAAAGGCATTCTTTATATTATACATATTTATATGTATATGATAAATTCCATGGGGTAAAATTACATTGCAAATAAAATTATGATGAGATCATAATTATGATATTCATATTGTATTTATGTATTATTACTAAATTGTTCTTAGTCGTTATTCTATTAAGATTAAACAATAATAAAGCATAAAAATAATAACACATGTTATGTTTCTTCCTTATCAAAGAAGTAGTCGATCTCAAAAAACAAAGTATGAAGATACTAAAATAAATGTATAGTATTAAATAAAAAAGTTCACTAAACTACCCTATTTCATACTTTATAAATGTATAGGTGCTTATTAGATAACAAACTTCATTAAACTGACCTTATGAGAATTCTATTTGGAACATAATTTGTTAGTCTATGCAAATTCTCATTGTGAAGATTATATAAGTGATCATTTAACTTGAGAAATCCAAAGTCATCTCATTAGGAATTGTTATGTTTTAATACTAGTTATGACCTATTTTAGTTAAGGATAACTCATTTGGTAGTAATTAGAATAGCATCAACTATATAGAAGTAGCTGAGTGATCAATGTAAAATTCATCACCCTAAAGTAATTAGAGATATTATTCCATTGCTCTCAATCAGTATTGATTCTAAAAATTCTTAACTAAAGTGGAATGACTCTTTATAAATAATCTACAAATGTCATTAATAGAATCAATTACTAATGGTAGAGAACCGACATGACTGGACTGAAATAAAGTAGATATTTTTTCCATACTCTATGCCTAAAGAGAACATTATATGATCAAAGATTGATTATACAAAAAATCATACATGGAAAAGTTAGTCAAAACTAATTTGACATTCTTAAATATTTAGGTGGTCATAATGTATTGCTAAACGCCAATCTTGATATATATATTTTTTAATTAAAGAATTAATGATGAATTAAAGAAGTTTAATTTTTCTAATCCTAAATAAGATTTAGGGTTATAATTTATAGCGATTTTCAACATATCTGGAAACCTATGGGTCACACACAAAGAATTGGTTGAAGAGAGAAAAGTTTTTTATTCATGTTGGACTTGATTGTAAAGTTTAAGAAATTATATGATTAAATATATGATATTTGATAAATAGTTGTAGAGTTCTCTCAATACATTTTGTGGATATCATTAGATGTTGGACACTTGTGCAGGTGCAGTGGATGAGATAAGACAATTTTAGAAATGGTTCAAAAGATACGAGACGAATATGATCAAGCTTTGAAATAAGATATGAATTAAGATTCATACTTTATTATGATTTATGTGTTAATCATTTTATAAAATTTAAGTGATCTTGACTTTCAAGAAATCAAAACTAAAAATTTTCATAATTATTCTATTACATGTAAGATCAGATCTTGCCTCACTTTCCTAACAACTATATAGACAAGTAAGATCCAAAAATCCTTTCAACTGTCTTCATACGATAGCGAAAAGAAATTATTACAATCATAAATAATTAAAAATTTATTTGTGCACCTTGTTGTTTAATTAACTGATATGTAAGATAAAGTTCACATGATAAATATACATTTTAAATAAAATTAAGATAAGATTATAATTGTCAGATTTATACTACATTTATGTATTATCTTTAAATTGATCATAGTCGTAGCCCTATTAAAAATGTACATTAATAAAGAAAAAAGCATAAAACACGTTACTTTTCTTTCTTACGAAAGAAGTATTCGATCTTATAGACTACAGTAGGAAGGTACTTAAGCAAACATGAGGGTGCTTATTAGAGATCATGTTCACTAAATTGACTCAACATTAGAATTCCCTTAAAAATATTACTTGTAAGTTTAAGAAAATTCTCATTATAATGATTGTATAAGTTTTCATTTTACTTGAAAGCTCCAAAATATCTCATATAGAGATTGTTGTATCTTGATACTACTTAGACCTATCACAATCAATGATATCTAGTTTGGTAGTCATTAGATATGACATAAACTATATAAAGGTAACTGAGTAATCAATATAAAATTCATAACTGTAAAGTAATTATGAATGATTATACGTACAAAATATTATTTCTTCATACAAACTGTACTAGGACATTATATATATATATATAATACTATGTTTATGTATCATAACCCATTCCATCCCCCATTACATATAAGTAACACGTACACTTTAAAATCAGTATATTGTGATTATTAATAAAGAATATTATGCCTCAATATAAACTATAATAGGAAACTATATATAAAATATCATGCATATATACCAGAACTCATTCCATCATTCATTATATGTAAGCAACACCTACACTTTAAAATGACATGACTAAATACAGAGAACATGATGCTTTAATATGAACTATATCAAGATTCAATACATATAATAGCATCCCTCTGTACGTAAAGTATCATTAACCATTAAAAGTACATACTATATATAGTTTAAAATAGGAATACTATCAGTGGTTTTAAAGAATATATTGTATTATAACATTATATAAATAATATCATGCTTATGTATAAAAAATACCATCATCCATTACAAATAAGTAACATATAAACTTTAAAATCAGTATACGATGTCAAAATACAAAGAATAATATGCCTCAGTATAGACTATAATAGGACATTGAATATGCAAAACCATGCTTATATACTAAACCCATTTCATCATTCATTATAAATAAATAACACCTATATTTTAAAATGGGAATGTCATAATTGAATGTAAAGAATATGATGCCTCAATATAAACTATAATAGAACAATATACATATAATGCCATGTCTATGTTCAAAATCGTTCCATCATTCATGATAAATAAGTAACATATACTTTATATAATTGGAGCCATTACTGAGTACAAAATATACCACACCTTAATACAACATATATTATGACACTATATATTCAACAATGTGCCTATATAGAAAAACCTATATCACTATTCATTATAGATAAAACCTACACTTTAAAATAGGAATAACATGACCAGGTACAAAGAAATCATGCCTAAATACAAAATATACTAAGAATTTATAAATTGAATGTGATGCCTATATAAAAAATACCATCATTCATTTTTGATAACTAATACCTATACTTTAAAATAGGATTACTATGACTGAGTAAAAAGAATGTTATGTCTCATCATAAACTATAATAGAACAATATACATCCAACAATGCTTTTATGATCCAAAAATACCATCATTCATTACATATAATGGCAATTAAACTATAAATATAAGAATACCATAACTAATTATATATAATACAAAGAATTAATGCCTACTTTTATGACTATATACCTTCCATACTATGTGTTATTACAAAGAATATCATCATTCATTTACATATTAATAACACATTTGCTTATCTAAAGGAAAAATATGTAGAACATGGATTGTTACATGAAAAATTTCCAAACTGTGCCCTTTAAAAGTTTTGTTAGGCACAGTTAACTATACACCTATATGTTCAACTATGTTGATGTTATAACTATTTGAAGGGACTATATAAATGACATAGATGGGTATATATCCATATAGTAAACCGTGCTCAACAAAGTTTTTGTTAGATATAGATAAATACATGCATATGTGGTTACTCTAGTTCATCTTACAATTTTGAAAGGGATAATGTAAAGAACTTGAATTGGCACATGGTCATATAAAAAACCATAATTATGTAAGGATTTTTTTGACACTGTTAACTGGACACTTAAATGGTCAATTATGTTCATGTTATATTTTTTAAATGGACTATGTGAATGAAATAATTAACCATATGTGTATGTACCAAATTGTATTTATATAAGGTTTTGTTATATATGATCAATCATATTTATGTTAGAATTTTTGAATGAAATATGTGAAGGATAGGTTGATTACATGTTTGTGTACTATACCGTGTTCATTTTAGGTTTTGATGGACATGATTAACTACACATTTGTGTGATCAACTGTATTTATTTTTTTAATGGACTAAGTGAAGGAAATTATTGACTACATGCCTACATACTTTACTACATTTATAGAATGTTTTGATAGATATAGTGAATAACAGACCTATATGATTAACCTTGTTCATGTTAGAATTTTTGAAAGACACGATTGAACATATAATTTGTGTACCAAATTGGTATATGGACATGGTTAACTATACCATGTGGTCAACTGTTTTCATGTTAGAAAATTGGAACGTGATATATGAAGGAAAAGGTTAGCCACATGCTTATGTACCAAACTATGTTCATGTTTGGTTTAGTTGGAGTCAATTAACTATACACTTGTGTGGTCAACCATGTTTTTGTCAAAAATTTGGAATAGGCTATATGAAGGATATGCAGTGGTACATGCCCATATATATCATTGTAAAATGAGTTTCTCGAACATATTCACTATTCATATGGTATTGAAATTTTGATAAATTACACCCATGAATGATATCTATCTTGAATATTGAACAATTGGCAGCTGAACAATATCAAGTAAAATTTCATATATGAGTGTTTTTAAAAACAAATAAGAAGGCTAAGTAGTAAAAAGATAACAAATTTATGAAGAATTCTCCAAGAACTGAAGTCATTTAATCTTTCAATAAGGTGGAAGTCCATAAGTGTGATTTTTTTTGTTAAATGATAATAATGAAAGTGTGTTTTAGTCATATTAGTTTATCTTTATTTAAATTTGAAATCTAGTATTAAAACTATTAATATAATGCATTTTGATTGGCATCAAAATTATTTTTCCTTAATAATTAATAGAAAGAAAATATGTTATGTTTCATTTTGTTGAGCGATATTAGATTAAAATTTTGAAACTTCTAAAAAATGAAGAAATTTGAATGTAATAAAAAATGATAAATGATGAATCTATTTTTATCATAATTATTTTGAAAAAATGAATTATATTAAACCAATAAGGCATGAAAAATAAATAAAATTGTATCATCTAGTTAAACAAACACCGTCATTTGGATTTGTCAAGATCGGAAAACTAATCTAAAGTATTATATTATCTTTAACAATAACACCCATGAACCAATTTATAGCTTCCATATGTGTTTGATGTAATGTACATCTCCATATTTTTCTTTGAACATGCTTATATGAAGTCTAATTCTGATGATTAGTTGTTTGTGGAATGTTTCTTTGCCCTACTCAGTATCATGGAAGATTTGCTTATTCCTTTGATCTCAAATTGATGATATAATGAATGATAATGCAACACAAAAACATAACCTCTTAGTGCTACTTTTATGTTTGTGGTAGAGCATCATTCAATTATTCCATTCCAATTTTTTGGAGTTTTAGAAATGTGACATAATTGGAGTAAGTTATTCCAACTATTCTTATTAAAATCACATTGGAAGAATAAATGTTGTGCGCTTTCCTCAACTTGTTTACAAAAAGTGTACCAACTAGGAATTTATAGGTATCTGGATAATCTGTCAGTTGTAGGAAGCTTGTCTTGCATTGCCATTCATAATACTGCGAAAGCACGAGGGTTGAGATGTTTATGCCATACTACTTTGGTCTATAGAATTAGGAGTGAATTGCCCCTTAAAAACTTTCTACATGATTAATTTTTGAAATTTCCTGAGCTAGTATGCTTCCATATTATTCAACAGTTCCTTTCTATTGTGGTATGGTATGGGAAAGTCAACAAACAAATGCTTGTAGGTAAGTGTTGTTACAACTGATGTGTCATTTTGGATCATTGTTTTCAACATATGTATAGAGACCTAATTCTGTAGGGGTCCAGTAGACATCCATTTATCATTCCAAAATTTGGTGTTCTTGCCATTTCTAAAAAGGTTAATTATATCCAATCTAACTTTTTCCCTTGTCTTCAATATGGTTTGTATCAAACAGGAAACACTTGATGAAAGGTTATAGCTCCAAATGTTATTGCTCTTAAGATAGTGGCTATGTATCCACTTAAAACATAAGGTTTGCCTATCCTTGCATAATATCCATAGTCTTTTAATCATCATGATTATGTTCAAGGTTCGAAGAGGAGTAAGGTTGAAGGATACTTCATTTCTTGGAGAGCATAATTGAGACCATTTGATTTTAGCTTTTCCATTATACTTACTAGAGCTTGCCCACAGGAAGTTTTTGAAAATCCTATCTAAATGCTTGGAGACAACAATTAGGAATGCTATGTTAGTATACCATAACACATTTATGGAACTAAAAATAGAAGCAATAAGTTGTAACCTACCAGCTAGGGATAGATGTGTATTCTCTTAATTATTTATTCTAGAGTTAATTTTGTTAATAAGAAATGAATACTCCTTGCAAGTTATTCTAGATTTTGAAATAGGAACCCCAAGGTATAGCATAGGAAGATGTTGTAATTTGAATCCAGCGACTGATTGAATATTGTGTTCCAAAAGACTGGCACTCCTTGAGAGATAGATACTACTATTATTACAATTGACTTCAAGCCCTACAAGTCTTAAAAATTTTAAGAGCAGATAACAAAGTTTTGTTCAAGTATAAATTAACATTGGCTAGCAATATTAAGTCATAAGCAAAACACATACTAGATAGCCTAAGCCTCTTGAATTTTGATTGAAATTTGAATAGCTTAGCCCTCTTAATAACTTTATTTAGAATTCTATTGAAAACTTACATAGCAAGACATATAGGGTGAAATAAGATCACCTTATTGAATATCTTTTTTCTATTTGATGGATTTGGTGGGTTGTCCACTGATAAAGTAGTTAAAAGTGGGAGTAATGATGCATTGTCTAATCCATTATATGAAAAATTAAGGAAAATCCATGGTAACAAAAGTGTTGATGATAAAATCATAATTGGCACTATTATAGGTGGTCCTTAGATCAATTTTGAGGATGCAGTTCTTCCTGCTCTTCATCTTAGAGCAATTCCTAATCAATTCTTGTAGAAGCTAAATTTTATCACCTATAACTCTTCTTAGAATGTAAGATCCCTAAAATTGATCAATGTATTTAGGGGTTACTATCTTCAATCTGTCAATAAGGATTTTTGAAATAACTTTGTATATGGTTTTGCAGCAAGTAATAGTTTTGAAGTCTAAAAATATTTTCTGCTCCCTACCTTTACGAATGAGAGTAATAATTATCCTATGAAGCTCAGGAAGAAGTCTATGAAGCTCAGGGAGAAGCACCTCATTCTTAAAAAAACTCAAGAACAACATCATTAACAACAGGTTTAGTAACAGACTAAGTTTTGATAAAGAAGTTTTCAGTAAAACCATCAGGTCTAGGAGCCTTGTGGAGGTTCAAGGATTTCAAGGACTTCTGAATTTACAAAAAATGGTGACATATTTGCATAAGCTTACAATCTTATGGATTTAAGCAGTCATTGATGATTTCTTTAAGGAAAGGAATAAAAGAATAAGAGTTAAATGGAGCATTTATCATATTGGAGAAGTAGTCAAAAACACCATCTAGTAGAAGTTATTAACTGTTCAGACATTATTCACCATTATGTATACATCTATATTTGCATTTTCTAGTAAGAACAACTATATGGAAGTAAGCACGGTTTTTGTCACCATCCTTGAGCCACCTAATGTGAGGTCTTTGTTTCATTAGGGAAAAATTATAGTCTAAAGCTTTAGTTAGATTACTCATAACAGTTTTCTCCAACTTTGAAGAGTTAAAGAAGTTAGATTAGTGTACAGCTTGGACTAAATCTCCTCAAGATGCTTTTTAGTAGTGTTTAGTAAATGGTGAGTATTGGCCACATTACTTAAGAATAGTAGTTTCATCTCATGATTAATCAATTTGATCTTTCTTATAAAGATGAATTGTTCGATTCCCTTAATATTAGGACTTATCCATTTTATGAAGCCTTTTGAAAACCTGGAAAATCAAGCAAGAAGTTATTAAACTTGAAAGGCATTCTAGGGTGTTCAACAAAGCCTTAGTAAGTAAGGAAAATAGAATGATCTGAAAATGGTAGTGTGTCGTAACACTGCAACAAAAATAACTAAACTTAAAACTATAGCTAGTGATAAGTCTAAGTCCCATAGAGATTAAATCAAATCACTTTTCTAAATTATATTTATATGTAAACAATAAATTAAATTAAGAAGGGGTTTGGTTGGCTTTGAGTAACGAAACAAAGTAAAACTAAACTAATAAAAGAAAATCAAATTAAACACCATAAAGTGAGAAAATTGATGAATGATTTTGGAATCCAATTTTTGGTTCAATCTCAGCTTACACTAAAATAAACATACTTCATTGCATTACTATTTTCACAACTCTCTTAGAAACTATCAATCATAGATTAACAATACGTTCTGTTAACTCCAGTTTTTTCATAGATCATGTTTAATCAAAACAAGTTCTTTAACTAAACCAAAGAAGTGATGTTTCTGCCTGATGACTTGCATATTCATGCATATTTCAGTCCATATTTTGCGTACATTTGCATAGTTATTTGTCACATTTTGTAT
>JAOTAY010019530.1:0-14261 GCA_025629805.1 Erythroxylum baracoense
AAGGCTTTAGTTGCATTTTGAGCAATTCTACTTTGTGTAAATTGTGTATTTTTGGACTATGACGTATTGTGGCTTGAAATTCCCATTAAAGCTTTGTAAAACTCTTATCTTTTGATGATAATGAGATGTGATTGTGTTTTTGCTCATGACTCTCAAAGTTTGTAGATTGCATTTTCAAGCATTAATAAGGGTAAAATTTTGTGTTCTGACTTCTAGGCCAAATCTATATTGATCTAGGTTGAAATAGATAGAGTTATCTTATTAAAAGTTGTAGATATTTTTCTTAGCTTTCTAACAATATAAAGTTTGGAATTTTTGGACCTCAAACGCAAAAGATATGGCCTTTACACGAAGCATAGGTACCAGACAAAGCGTTAGTTGAAGCGTCATATGAAGCATCAGATGAAGCGATTTTGACCCTCTAGATGACACAATTTTTCTTCAAAGTCTTCCAAACATTGTAGATCTTTTTCTTAGCTTTCCAACAATATAAAGTTTGGAATTTTTGGACCTCGGACGCAAAAGATATGGCCTTTTGACTAAGCATAGGTACTAGACGAAGCATCAGACGAAGCGATTTTGACCCTCTAGATGACAAAATTTTTCTTCAAGGTCTTCACCAAAGTTGTAGATCTCAGAGTCCTTTTTGAAACCATCCTAAGACGACCACAATACAATATATATAAGTGGTAGTTATGCCACTTGTCCCAAGATAGGTACAATATGATTGAGAACATAATCGTGGTTGACTCTTTTGGCAATAACTTCATTGTCCGACCTCCAACTGAAGTGATTATTGAACCAATAGATTCCTAACCCATTTTTTTCTATCCCTCCAAAAAAATTGGTAGCCTTTGGAGTGGATTTAAAAAATATTAATGGAAAGAACGTGAGCGAATCGATTGGAAGAGCATGACTTAGTTATGAGCCTACTTTGGCTTTTAAGCATATCTTGATCTGTATATTAGGAAACTTTTGGGATGTAATAAGAATGAAGATGAAATGAAGATGTATAATGAGAGTTCATGGAAATAACCCTACAGGGTGGTAATTTACACGCTCATGCTTTCATGACATTTGGATAGTTGGACTCCAGAAAAGGGGTCCAGTATTTTTTCTCCTCATGTCACTTTTTGTTTTTGCCACCAACCCTCTCCACTATTCCATGATATGAAGAATTAAGATTGTTGGACACACATACTATTCACTCTTATTTATAACCCTACAGCTTTCTCCTATTGAATGTTGTGTTTAACGCAGTTGTTTACGTTAAACGCAGATGTTATCTGCGTTATGCACGCAGACATCGTATGTATAAAATGCAGACTGCATTTTGCTCTTGGTTGTGCTTCTGTTTTCTTCATTCACTATTCTTTGCATTTTTTTCTTCTTTTGATTTTCTTCTTGTATTTTAATTTTCTTCTTCTCGCTCCATGAAGACAAGTGAAAATTAATCTTTAAAAAATGGTCCAAATGTAGTGCTTTCGACTCACTTTAATTTCTTTGCTTCCAAATTGTACCTAAAATCATATATGAATTAAAGTAAGTATCTTAAGCATTTTTGTATCATTAATCGCTAATTGTAAATGATAAAATATATCAACAATTAAACACATATCAACTCTATTTTTAGTCCAATCATATTAGTTCTCTGCTATCAGCTATCAATTCAAATAATAACATTTGTAAACTATTTACAAAGCGTCATTTCACCTTGGCCAAGGATTTTCTGAATCAATACTAATCGAGATCAACGGAACATTGTCCCTAATTACTTTAAGGTGATGAATCATATCTTGATCATACAAATACTTCCGTATAGTTCATATTATCTCCAATGACTACCGATTAAACAATCCATAATTAAGTAGGTCATAAGTAGTATAAAAATATAGCAATCCCTATACAAGATAAATCTGACAACCTCAAGTCAAAGGATCACTTATACAATCATCACAATGAGAATCCTATAGACTACAAGTAATGTTCTAAATGAATTTCTCAAATCAGGTCTTTTCAGTGAACTTGTTCCCTAACAAGAACTCACTTATTTTTTAATTATCTCTATTCTTTAACCTGTGAGATTGACTACTACTTTCTTAAGAAAAAAAGACAGAACATATGCTAATCTTTTTATGTTATATTAATGTGTAATCATAATAGAACAATGGCTAGGAAAAATTTAGGGATAATACATAAATGCAATATGAATCTTTTAATCATAATCTCATTATAATTTTATTTGCAATGTATAATTATCCTATGAACTTTATCATATACATCTATACATGTACAAGATAAAGAATGTCTTTAAATAATTTATCATTAAACTATAATCAAAGTGATTGACTGTAGGGCATAACCAACACTTGTTTCATAAGTCTACCACCATTCCTCACTTTTCATCATCCACCCTACCCAATTATCCTTTATAATCTCTTACAGTGCACTCTCACAGACTAATAGCCCCAACTCTCCCAAATTCAACTAAGCGTACAACCATACCATTTAATAGGTCAGAGCGTTTGATTTTTCTTTTCTTTTTTGTTATGATTTTTAGTTTTCGTTTTTCATTTTTTCGTTTTTTGTTTTTAGTTTATGTTTTTAAATCAAAATAACTTGTTTGGTTGTTAATGTCAATAGAATTATATTTTTACTACTAAAAATAATTTACATATTAGATAAAACTTAAAAATTATTTTTAATTAATTAAATTTACATTAATCTCTTACATAATATTTATTAATAAATTATCAATAAAATATTTTTTATTAAAATAAATAATTTTAAATTTTATTTATAAATTAATATTTATTTTAAGTATATTTTATTATTAAATCAAAATTTTATTTGAAATTTATATATTTTGAAGATATTTTCAATTTATCATTAATTATTAAATTAATTTTAGCTAATTTAATTACAAAATTAAAGTAAAGTCAAGGCTATGAATTATTCTTACTATTTTTATAAACAATTAAAAAGTCTTCATTATTTCAGTGAAATAGTGTTACATTTTTAGAATGATCGTGTATCATTACAACTCAAAAAACATGGAATATTTTATCACTTTAATAAAATAATGTTAAGTCATCCTTAAAACGATCAGATAACACTACAATTAGATCATATTTAGAAAAATCTGTCATTTTAATAAAATAGTATTGTTTCATCTTTAAATAATCACATAATATTATAATTAGATTACATAAGTCTAATTTATATTAATGTATATCGATTTTTATAAATAATATAATAAATAAATGAAAAAGGACTCAAATAAAATTCTTAATTTATAATCTTATCTTCAATTTGACATAATTTTCATTTTAAGAGAATATATTCTATTATGAAAGGGAATCTTCTTTATTTCAAACTTTCACTATCTCTTGCACTTCTTTGGGTGAGATTCTTTTCACCTAATCTTTCATGCATTTTATTTTTATTTTTTGTAATATGGTTTATTTTCCTACTACTTCTGTCTTCTCTAATGTTATCTTTTATATTCTCCACAACTACTCATCTCTCCTTTCTTTCTTATAACCCTTTCTCTCCCAACTTCCCTAGCCCCTTTTCATGTATATGGTCTTTTTCATCCTCCTTTCATTTTAAAGAAAAAAATATAGATCAAATGTGTAAGGGATTTTTAGCACGAATTTGAGTTACATAATGTTTTCATTTGAGAACGGAATAACATTAGTCTTTTCACCCTTTTGAATCCTTAAGGTTGACAAGAGGCATTAAAACTCCATACATGTAGAATTTCTTTTGCAAAATAGAATCAACTATCCAATAGTCCAAAAGATAAGCAAGCACAAATTGGACCAAGCATGACCTTGAACAAGTATTCATAAATGACTATAATATTTATTTGTTTAAATTCACACCATCTAAAGATATTTATAAAGTCTCGCAGCTTAGCCCCTAACATATTAGGAGCAAGTCACTTTTCATCTGTAAATAGAAGTTGTTGAGGCAAGTTCTAATCTGATTAAAACCATAATTATACTGCAAATGCACATGTTGTGAGTGTAGTATGTGAGGTGTCGATCCCTAGAGGAGTTATCAAACTAATCTAATTATAAGTTATCTAAGGCCTAAAAAATTATTAAAATGAAAATAAAAACTGAACATAAAAGTAAACATGTGAAGATGATTGACATAAAGTTAATTTGTAAAATTAACACAAAAGAAATCAAATATTGAGCACCATCAAGTTCACAATGGAAAATCACACAAGAAAAATTATCAAATTATGAGAAAGGGATTTATCCTATCATCAATTCTAACATGTCACTTTTGTGTTAATGTAGTGTCAGTTCTAGAATATAGAAGGATGGATTACTCTCCCTCGAGCTATAATCACTAAGCCCTTATTAATAAACCTTAATTAAGTTAAGTTATCAAAAATGTCATCTCTCGATTAATAATCAACCAACAACCTAATCATTTTTTAGGCTTTCTAGTAAACAACTGGGTCTCGCGCTAGATCTATCTCTGTATAATTTTTGATTTGATCATTTGTGTGGTATATTGGGTCGTTTAACTCTCATTAACCAACTCAATCATTTTGCATTCAATTCACTCTCTCAATGTATTACCGAAGCATGAAGTTGCAACAAATAATCACAAAACTCAAATGAATTAACACAAAAACAATTAAACATTGAATCAATTTTAAATCTCTAAAGAAAATTTAAAACATCATCATCAATCCTAAATCCATCAACATCATCATATCCATCTTGCACATTCAAAGAAGAAAAATAACAAAGATGAAAAGAAATTGTCATTTAGAGGGGATCAGGATGGCTCAAGAAAGCAACAGCAACAGAAGCCCGTTCCTCTCTCCTCTTCTTCCTTTTCTCTCTCTACTTCTTCTTCTTTCTTCTTGGAGTTTTCCCAAAGTGGCATAAATTCGAGCTCCCTTTTAGTTCTTCATTCTGTTCTATTTATATCTTTTCAATTTAGAGTAAACATTAGGGTTTACTTGGGCCCAAAAGTTCAGAATATACCTTGAAAAGTCACGGTTTAGAAGTTGGTTTGCATCTGTTGTTGCACAGGCCATAATTGTGACACTCAATTTTTGCTCTTTGTCACGATCGTGGCCTAGGCCTTGATCCAGGTTTCCTCTGAATTCTCTCCATTCTTTGATTTTTCATTTGAATCACTAACAAACACATCAACGTACCTTAATTACCCAAAATTTAACCTCAATAGTATGGTTTAACCCATAAAACACTCAAGATAAAAACATCTAACTAAAAAACATAATCCTAACCTAAACATGCACTAGTTGTTCAATTTAAGAACTAAACACATTCTAAACTACCCATTAAAATGTGGTGTCGGTTTTAGAATATAGAAGGGTGGATTACTCTCCCTCGAGCTATAATCACTAAGCCCTAATTAATAAACCTTAATTAAGTCAAGTTATCAAAAATGTCATCTCTCGATTAACAATCAACCAACAACCTAATCATTTCTTAAGCCTTCTAGTAAACTACTGGGTCTCGCACTAGATTTATCTCCGTATAATTTTCGATTTGATCATTTGTGTGGTATATTGGGTTGTTTAACTCTTATTAACCAACTCAATCATTTTGCATTCAATTCACTCTCTCAGTTTATTACTGAAGCATGAAGTTGCAGCAAATAATCACAACACTCAAATGAATTAACACAAAAACAATTAAACATTGAATCAATTTTAAATCTCTAAAGAAAATTTAAAACATCATCATCAATCCTAAATCCATCAACATCATCATATCCATCTTGCACATTCAAAGAAGAAAAATAACAAAGATGAAAAGAAATTGTCATTTAGAGGGGATCAGGATGGCTCAAGAAAGCAACAGCAACAGAAGCCCGTTCCTCTCTCCTCTTCTTCCTTTTCTCTCTCTACTTCTTCTTCTTTCTTCTTGGAGTTTTCCCAAAGTGGCATAAATTCGAGCTCCCTTTTAGTTCTTCATTCTGTTCTATTTATATCTTTTCAATTTATGGAAAACATTAGTGTTTACCTGGGCCCAAAAGTTCAGAATATCCCTTAAAAAGTCACGTTTTAGAAGTTGGTTTGCATCTACTGGCGTGCAGGCCATAATTATGACACTCAGTTTTTGCTCTTTGTCATGATCATGGCCTATGCCTTGATCCAGGTTTCCTCCAAATTCTCTCCGTTCTTTGATTTTTGATTTGAAACAATAACAAACAAATCAACTTACCTTAATTACCCAAAATTTTACCTCAATAGCATGGTTTAACCCATAAAACACTCAAAACACAAACATCTAACTAAAAAACATAATCCAAACCTAAAGATGCACTAATCGTTCAATTTAAGAACTAAACACATACTAAACTACCCATTAAAATATTATGCAACCTTCAACTATCAACATCCCTACACTTAAACTTTTGCTTGTTCTCAAGAAAAATACAAAACATAACACACCACATATGCAATAATGGTACATTGACGTGGAACTTCACAAAACAAATTTAACTATAACATGATCCTTCAAGTTGTTCTAACTTATTTACTTGTGAAATCTGTGTCTACGTACTTTGGGCTAAATATACATACTAATTAGGACTTAATGTCACATTAATTCACTTATGTCACTTACCCACACACATTGAAATTATTTGGTCAATCAAAATTGTAACTATCCTTAAGCAGCTTTTCATAAGAAATCATGCTATTCACAAGATTAGTAGGATTTATTAAACAACACACCATTTTTGTTAATTTTATTAATGCGAACATAGATTTTTGAAGCGAAGGCAAACATTTGTGATGAATGTCCCCCATTTACTCAACTAAGTTATGTTTCTATTAAGCGGCTTGGTTGGAATGTCATTATAGCCTTTTGATGCGAAGACAAACATTTGTGATGAATGTCATATTTATATTTTCTTGCCTACCTCATTTCTTAAGCGAATCATTCTCATGAAAAGATACTAACGATGCTACTTATTCGATTGGCCTAAACTTATAAATGAATGTGGTAAATTCCTTGGGTGAATGAACTAACATCGTATCCTAATTAACATGCATATTTAATCGAAGCAACCTAGAACACTAATTTGTCAAGCTAATAAAGTTTATTAACCTAAAAGACTAAGCTCAAACTAAATCGATTCCGTTAAGTCCTAGCTATTGACACTTTCACAAGAATCACATCATGCAGTCCAAAACAAAAATAACATACAACGTGCAAAATTTACATTCAAATAAAAACATATAATGCACACAACCCTCCTTACACTTGAACAACACAATTTTCTCAATGTGAGAAGAACAAACAAACAACACATAAGGTGAGAATAAATATAAAGAAATAAGAGAGACATAAGAACAAATGAAAATAAAAATAAAATACAAGGGTCATAGTATAGAATCGTCATAGTGATTGAGGTGGTGATGGTGTCGGAGTTGGTAGTCGAACACCTTAAGTCTCAAAATATCTGTGAATATGTCATATGTCTCGACTTTGACATCTTTGTTCTCTGGCCATCTCCTTCAACACCTTGGCATTTTCCGAAATGGCTTTGTTAGTGTTTGAGATGGCTTCCATCACCTTCTCTCATCCCATTGGCTCTTCCTCTCTTACTCCTTACTATTTGAGTCCTCCTCCTATTACGGTGGTGTCGAGATCGAGCTTACCTATCTCGCCCTAGTCTTAACATGAGATTTTGTGTTTATATCTCGAAGTTCTATATTATAAGACTTCAAGGTTTTAGCTCTCATCAAGTGACGAGTGTTGAAAAACTCAGGACAATGGACAATTAGTCCATTGCAATTGATGCCATAGTATTCTGCATAACCAAGTAACCCATGCCTAAGTTATTGCTTCTCTTTCTTAAAGGATCTATAATTGCATTAAAGATATAAGTAGGGGTGTAGACTTTGACGCTATGATCCAAGCACCATAAGATGAGAATTTCCTTTCTTGAACACTTGTTTGTTTTGCTTTTGTCAAATACAATTTGATACATGAAATTGTGTAATAACAAGTGTTCAGGGCTTTGAACAATGTTATTATAGGCATTTTTATCGTCAAAGCTCTCCAGCCCAGTCAGTTCAGTCCAATAATAGGTGGTACAAAAGTCATTGTGCTGATCTACTATGGTCGAGTTGGGAAATCCACTGATTTCACAAAAAATGTCATAGTCTAAGCCATACAGTTGACCTCACATTGGTTGGCTCGTATTGAAGGTAGGTGAAGAATTATAGGGTTAGTTATTCATAAATAACATAATCAAATCACATAAAATTTTCGCACTGAATTCTTACACCTAAAGCTTCAACCCATTTTCTCAATTCAATTGTTTTTAACATATCAAAATCTAAGTATTTAGGCACAATAATGTTCTTTAAACTACGGGTATGGTAATGGTTACCTTCCTCCTCTGATTAAAACGGGAAGGTGTTCTGTAATTTACTGTTGACTACTTTACTGACGACATGATATTTGGACCTTACCTTTAGGTTGAGTATGCTTCACTATTTGCTTAATGCATGGCCTTATTGGATTGAGAGTTGTGAAAAGTTTAGAGAGAATTAAAGACTTGAAGGTGGTTGAGAGAAGTGAGAGGAGCTAAGTTCTTAGGTTTAAAGAGAGTGCGAAAGTGAAAGGTCCAAGAAAAATAAAGTTAAGTGTAAATATATAGGGTAGGAGGGGTAGGAGGGGTAAAATTGGAAGAAAAATAGCTGAAATTCGCACATACCATGTTTGCACCACCATAGGCCACAATCGTGGCCCTACAAAAATTCTACATGCTTTTCGATTTTGCTTCTTGTTCCTCATTTCATCCCCAAAATCCTTCCATACCTTATAATTATATTATTACCTTATTGTGCTTGCCTTTTACACATTCCCATGTCAGCTAATCCTCAATTCCTCTATGATATTTAATTGGACTTGAAATATACAAAAAATAAGAATGCAAAACCTATTTACTACAATAGATGACATAATAAAATGATTAAAAAAATCATGGGTTGCTTTCCACGCACCACTCCTTGTACTATAGGTAGCTTGACGGACTTCTTTTGCTTATGGTGGTTTGAATGAGTTATGTAATGGTAGAGTGATCATAGATCTCATAAATCGCAAATGAGCTACTAGACTGTGATTTCCACCACCCTTCTTCTTTGCCATCTTCTTCTGATTATTCCTTCGAGATTGTGGCTTTTTAGGTGAATCCTTATGATCATCCCTATGTTTAACCTCTACATGAGACTTGGTTCTCTTAATGATGTCTACAGAATTGTAAGAACTTCTTCTATCATTGGACACATTAAAGGACACCTTCTCATTCCCTACCCTTAGAGTCAGCTTGCCTCCATCAATGATATTTCGAGCGGTGGCTAAAAGTGGACAAATAAGGATAATTGGTATCTCTATGTCTTCCTCTACGTCCAAAATGAATGGTACATTTTCCCCCCTTAACAAGAACATCTTTGATTATACCTCTTGGATGGTGAATTGATCGATCAACCATTTGTACACTCATCATGGTTAGTGCTATTTCTCCTAAATTCATCTTTTGGCATAAAGTGTAAGGCATCATACTTATGCCAGCTCCTATGTCTGCAAAAGCCTTATCCACTTTGACATTACCTATGATGTAAGGAATGTAAAAATCCCCTAGATCATTTTGCTTCCATGGTAATGTTGCCATTTCATTAGAGTTCTCTATGCTTCCTACTTCACTCGCTAACTTTTTTAGCGCTTTTCTGATGATTAATCTCTCTTATACGGATTCCATAAGAGTTAGTCGTGTTTTCAGCTGCTCTATTACCTTAAGGACTTCCTTCAGCTCTGTTTCTTTTGACTTTTATTGAGCTAGAATAGGATATATAATTGTAGGTCGATACTTTTTGATTTCCTTCAAGTTATGATCATTTAGCAGGAAATTTTTGTTAGCGCTTTTCTTTTCCTTTTCCCTATCTACTTCAGATTATCCTCAGCGGCTTAGATGATAACCATGATTCTTTCCTTTAGGTTTGTTTTTGTGTTACTTGGAAGGCTCCCTATATTTTGTGCAGACAGTGTATCTGCTAACTAACCCATTTAGATTTCTAAGTTATGGATGGAGGATGCATGATTCTTTGTCACTTGTTGACATTTTTCTTACAATCTCTTATGCACATCATCCATGCTTCCAATCTTATCCAAGATTTTTTCTAATTTGGCATCTATGGAATTAGGTTTTTCCTATTGGAATCTAGGAGGCCCACGAGGTTAAAATTGACCTCTAACATTGTTTGACCACGAAAAGTTTGGGTGATTCTTCCACCTAAGATTGTACGTGTTCGAATAGGGTTATTCCCTCCACCATGACCAAAATGTGCTCCCATGTACTTAACTTGCTCTGTTTCATTACTTTGCATCAAGAAGTAGTTTATGGTTTCATGATTATCCTGGCCACATAGCTCGCATCTTTGTTGAATGGCCTTAATAGGGGTTAAAGAGGAAGCTTTCATGTTGTTCAACTGTCCTGTTAAGCTGTCAATTTTTTCTTACATCTATGTCATTTGGTCAACAACTATAGCTCCCTTCTATTATCAGATGGTTTTGTGTTGTCTACTTTGGTCATTTGTCTATAGACAACTATTACTGACCATTTCTTCCAACAACTCCTCTGCTTCGTCAATAGTCTTTCGCATAAGCGATCTGCCCGATGCTGTATCTACGGTACCTCTTGTGAGAGGATTGACTCCATTGCAGAAGGTTTGCTAAAGAAATTCTTTTAGTAAATTGTGGCATGGAAACCTCCTTTATAAATCTTTATATATCTCCCATGCCTCGTAAAGTGATTTCCCATCACTTTGTTGAAAGTTTCTGATTTCTTTTATCATCTTTGTAGTTTTAGTAAGGCAAAAACACTTATCCAATAATGCACGTACCAATTGCTCCCAAATTATGAAATTTGAGGGGCAGAGAGAGTGATACCAAACTTTGACTCTATCCCTTACTATTAGGGGAAAGCCTCATTCTAGCAATGTCTTTCGACATCTTATGATAACGGAAGGTATCACATATTTCAAGGAAGTTCACTATATGTGCATTCAGATCCTTATTGGTCAGTCCATAGAATTTAATAGTTGTTTACAACATGCTCAGTAAGGTTGATTTAGTCTCAAAAGAAGTAGCTTGAACTGGTAGTTAGGTTACTCCTTGATTAGCAGCGTTGAACCCTGATTTTATAAAGTCTATAAGGGTTCGTGGTTGGTGTTCTTGGGTTCCTCCCTGATCGAACACTTGATGAAACTCTTCCGCCATTGGTTCTTTAATTTCTTCTTCTTGGTGTTTGGCTCTTCAAATGGCTTGTTTCAAGTTAGTGATGTCGAGTGCTAGGGTTTCAGTGATCTGCATTAAACTTCAAGTGACTCTTATGTTCGTGCAAATGCACAGATACAAGAGTCATAATAATGCGCTAGACTATAAAAACTAAACTAATCCTACCACTCCTCGGGAATGACGTCAAAGAATTATTGACACGAGTTTTAATTTATTTAAAACCCCTAATATACTGCAAGTGCACAGGTCGTGGGTGTAGTATGTGAGGTGTTAATCCCTCGAGGAGTTGTCGAACCAATCTAATTCTAATTTATCTAAGGCTCAAAGAATTATTTAAATGAAAATAAAAACTGAAAAAATGTAAACATATGAAGAAGATTGATAGAAAGTTAATTTGTAAAATTAACACAAAAGAAATAAAATACTGATACTACCAAATTCACAATGGAAAATCAAACAAGAAAATTTACCAAATTATAAGATATTTGTCCTTTATCCTATCATCAATGCTATCCTAATCAAGTTTGTGTTAATGGGGCGTCAATTCTAGACTATCAAAGGGTGGATTACTCACTGTCGAATTATAATAACTAAGGCCTAATTAATAACCCCTAATTAAGTCGAGTTACTGAAAAATGTCATCTCTCAATTAACAATCAGGCCACAACCTAATTAATTCTTAAGCCTTATAATAAATAACTAAGTCTTACACGAGATCTATCTTCCTATAATTACCGATTTGATTATTTGTGTAGTCTATTAGGTCATTTAACTCTCATTAACCAATCCAATCATTTTGTATACAATTCACTCTCTCAATTTATTACTAAAGCACAAAGTCACAACAAATAATCACAACTCCTAAATGAATTAGCACAAAAACAACTAGATTAACTTTGAATCAACACTACAAGAAAATCATGGAATAGCGATGGAAATTTTCTGACGGACAGAAAACCGAAGCTATTTACTAATGGAAAAATAGTTTTGCCATCGGTAAATAAACTATACTATTTATATATAGCGACAGAACTATATTTTCGTTGGCAAAACTGGAGGCAAAGAATTTCACCCAACATCTCCGACGACATATAGCGACGACATAACCTACAGCGTTGGAATAAATTGCTAGAACGGTTCTTGCAATTTAATTGCTTCGGATAGATACCGACAGACATAATTTTGTTGGAAATTTACCAACAGATTAGACACCACTATTGGTAATAATTGCGGCAATTACTCCCGCAATTAATTAGCTTTGCACAATTACTGACGATGAAGATACCGTCGGTAAAAGTGTTTCAGCCCCTTTTATATACCGACGTAATATGTTCCGTCGGTATCCGTTTAATTAACTTTACCGACGGAATTGGTGTTCCGTTGGTGAATCATCGTATTTATCAAACAAAATGGTTAGCTTTTCATTAATTTTATCGACAGAAGGTGGGTTTCTGTTAAAAAAGCAGCGGTTACACAGTCGATGAACTAATTTGGAAACTTAAATACCGACGGAATATAAATTCCGTAGGTAACTGTCTACTATTTGCTAAACCAAACGTCGTCATTTGGTTGAAGACGAGGCGGTAAAACCTGAATCACCGACAAAATTTGTGTTTCGTCGGTGATTCATCGATTTTAACATGAACACATGGCGTGCATTTCATCAATTGTATCGACGGACTGAGTTCTTCCGTCGTAAAAAGAGCGATAACTGCAGGTGGTAAAGTAATTTAGAAATTTGAATACTGACAAAATTTATATTTATCGATAAATGTCGGCAATTTGTGTCATCATTTTGTACTGACGAAATATATATTCCGTCAGTAATTCAGCGCCTTTAAATCGCACTGCCCCGCCTCCCCATACCCCCTTCGCATTTCTTCTTCTCTCCTCGCGATCGCCCTTTGTTTTCTGATACCCTCTCTTGCATTTTCTAGTCATTTTTCAACTATTTTCTTACTCATTGTGCGTCGTTTGAGGTAAGCTCTCTAATGAGTGTGTTATTTCTCCAAAAAAAGCATGTTTTTAGTGTTAACCGTGAGTGTTTGGTAATGAAATCTTGATTGATTATTTTTTTTGCGGTTTTTTCGTGTAATTATTAGTTTATTTGTTGTTTATATGTGTTATTGTTGGTAAATAATGGCAAAATGCACTTGATTTGTGGTTAGATTGAGATTATACATATTGCTTATGAGGTGTTCGATAAAATACCTTTTATGATATTTGAAATGTTTCTTTGTGATTGTTATGTGAATTTGAGAATTTGAATGCTTAATTTCGATAAAATGCTTAATTTGAAGTTTGAACTTATCGAATTTAACATTTAAGTGTGAATTTATTGTATTTATCAATATTGTCAATAATTATTAATAATTATTATTAATAATAAGTATTAATATAATTAGTAATATAATTAGTAAGTATTAATTATTAATAATAAGTATTAATGTAATTAGTTTGATTAATCTTATGAAATTGATCGACCAAATCAATCAAATTAATCTAGTGTAGGTGATTAATTAGTACGATTAAGACAATTTGATCCACAATAAACCACTAGGATGGTATATAGGCTGAAAACCCGTGATGCAGTTCCCATGAAGCTTATCGGTGAAATATTCCACGAGCCTAAGAGTCACAGTTAGAACTTGTTTTCTTGATTCATAGGTGTAAACAAGGCTACGTACTATAGTTTTCAAATCAATTGTACGTGATTAATTTGATCGACCAAATCGATTAATCTAGTGTAGGTGATTAATTAGTACGATTAATACAATTTGTTCCATAATAAACCCTTAGGATGGTATATAGGTTGGAAACCCGTGATGCAGCTCCCGTGAGGCTTATCAGTGAAATATTCCACGAGCCTAGAAGTCACAGCGAGAACTTGTTTTCTTGATTCACAGGTGTAAACAATGCCACGTACTATAGTTTTAAAAACAAATTTAC
>JAOTAY010019540.1:0-14261 GCA_025629805.1 Erythroxylum baracoense
AGGTTGTAAATATTGGTTTTAATGTCTACTATGTAAACCTTTATGAATGAAATGAAGAGATGAGGTTTTTAAGTATTTTGTTTTCTTTATAATGTCATTTAAGAGATTAGGTTTGATCCATCATACCATTGTCATAGGATATGTACTTGAATATCCTTTGGATGTTCGGGTATGTACTCTAAGGTAGTAGGATGCGACAACGAAGATGCCTGGTAATATTAAGGCTCCTAAAAAATCTCCTTAAGCATATCGCCTCTCACACCGTCGAGGTACATGCACCGTTATATCTTGCTAGACCAAGAAATGGGTCCTCCTCTAAGAATGAAAGCATATCCCAATGTGGTCTTTCATTTGTCTCTATCAATAGATCCATTGACATCACTATATCCAACCAATTTGAGGTTCCCACTTTGATAGCACAAAGCCATATTGGTGGTTCCTCCTAGATATCTAAATATCCTTTTCACCGTTACTCAATATGTAGATCTAGGATTACTTTGATATTTACCAACCATCCCAACTGCAAAGCATATGTCGGGTCAAGTACACACTATAACATGCATTAGACTACCGACAGCACTTGCATATGGCACCTTGGCCATTTGCTGTTTTTCTTCCTCTGTTTTAGGACATTGATCTATATTTAGGTATAAGCCCTTCTTCATTGGAGTGTCAGCGAGTTTGCAGTTGTGCATATGGAAACGCTCAAAGATCCTATTAATATAGGTTTCTTGAGACAAACTCAGAAATCTCTTAGAATGATCCCTCGAGATCTGAACCCTGAGAATATAATATCCTATGTCCTCTTTCTTAAAAGTAGAGGAAAATCACTTTTGAGTGGCAATGATCATCTCCATATCATTCCCAGCTATCAAAATATCATCTACATATAAAGAGAGCATAAGAAACATATTCTCTTGTCTCTTTATGTATACATAATGATCCTCTTCAATCATTGCAAAGCCTACCGATGTAATGACTTGATGAAATCTAAGATACCATTGCCTAGATAATTGTTTTAGGCCATAAATGGAACATATCAAACGACACACCTTGTGCTCTTATCCCTTTGCCTGAAATCCAATGGGTTTATCCATATAGTTCTCTTCATTTATTTCTCTATTGAGAAATGTTGTTTTAACATCCATTTGGAACAAATCTAAATCTAATTGTGCAATAATAGCTAAGATAAGGTGAATAAACATAAATCTCACCACAAGAGAAAATTTCTCATCATAATCAACACCCTCCTGTTGTGTGTAACCTTTCGCCACTAATCGGGCCTTACACTTATCAATTGATCCATGTGCCTTGCGCTTAACCTTCAAGACCTAATTGTTTCCGATGGTTTTGTGCCCAACAGGTGGGTCGACTAAGTCCCACATATGGTTCTTAGCCATGAATTTCATCTCATATTCCATTGCTAAAAGCCACTTACTCGAAATTGGTGAGTTCATTACTTCTTCAAAAGAAGAAGGCTCATCAGCATAAAAAAAAATGCGCAAGAAGGACCTACCTTCTATTTCAAAGTGTCTACAAGGAAAATTTTCGCGTTGGCTTCTACGCAATTCTGAAGACTGAGATTCAAGTTCTATGCTCCCACTGATTGTGAATCCAAATCCATTTGGGGCACTTCGTCTTAATGTTCCTTTAACTCATAGGGCTAAGACTTTGTTGGATCTCAACAATATTAGGGAAATCATCCTTTAAAAAATCCATATCTTAGGAACTCAACCTCAGTGAGCCCTCCATGATGTTCACCAATTCGTCACATAGCCCTTAGAATGCTCAAAATATCTAATAAACACACATTTATTAGCTTTAGAGCCTAACTTCCCAAATATATTAGAAGAATGGTGAACATAACCAGCAGATCCCTATGACCTTAAGCCTTCCAAATTAGGCTTACCTCCATTCCATAACTCATATGGAGTAGTTAGGACAGATTTAGTGTGTAACACCCCATTTCTACCTAGCACGTACCCGTACATCATAAGGACATTCGAGCATATGCCCAGTGAAAGTGTTGTAGTAGAACAGTCACATCAACTCAGTGTCAAATATCTTTTTTAACAACTCATCTCAAGTGAATCAGTAATCATTTTCGTTCATTTCAATTGTAAACACATTATAAGTAAATCAATATTCAATTTAAACCATCTCATTAACAACACACATCCAGGAATAAATGTCATTACATTATAGAATTCACATATACATTGTATAATAGTTGCGGAATACAATTCTTAATACAAAGAAAATGACTAAAGATGTATGCAGGTGCAAACTGATCCTGACCTCTAGCTCATGTCTGAATTTAGTGGTTATACTCCCTATTTGTTTAACTGGACATTTCCTCTGAGTTTGAAAGATAATGTTACAATTTTAGTGAGTTTTGCAAACCCAGTGAGCAAACCATTCTCGATGGGCTCACTCGTAGCAACACAGAACATTTCACATATTCATATTCACAGACAATTTACATATTCAAAATTTACACGTCATTTCACACTTAAATTTCAGAACAAAACATATATCTTAGTTCAATTATTCATTTAATACACATCAATTTATTTACATGCAATGCACATATGACTCACTTTCAGTTGTTACTTTGTTGTGATCGAGTTCCTTTTAACTGTCCCGTATCTATTGTGGATACCGGGCTCATTGATAACTGTCCCGTATCTGTTGAGGATATCGAGCTCATTATACATAATGAGCCTTTGGCTCTTAATCACATTCGAGCTTTAATCTTTTTTTCGGTGGCTACTTCGGTTACAACTATCTTTATCTGATCATGCATATCATATAATGAAATGCGTGAATTCACATAATGCAATCAATCACATTTATTCAGTACACATTCACTTTTTTGTATTTTCATCGGATATATGTCTGGCATTTAACATTTCGTTGAGTATTTTAATCATTCATTTTCATTTATCATGAACAATAGCTTTCACATTTCAATTTCATCGGATCTAAGTCCGGCATTCAACAATCATGTTGAGCACACGTATTTCTTTCTTATTCACATTCAATGAGCACTTCCAATGCTAATCTCATTCGTCAAACTCCTCGAACTATTAAGGTCTGAAATTATTTTAATCACATTATAATCATTTCAATACAGAAATTTAAACAGAAATTATCAAATAATGTGAGACCATCTAGGTTGACTCACAGTATGCTCCAGGTTAGCATTTACTTCCACGATCCGGAAATGTCTGGACACGGAAGTTCAATCCTGTGCATCAACTTCATGTAACACACACATTGTACATATGTTACTAATTTGCACAATCACATAAACATTCAATCGTTCATTTATGTATATGTGTAATGTATAATGCATACTCAATTTGACTATTCCGGTTATGCTTCTTTAATCACATCTCTTCATCATTTAATCATCATTTCTTTTGTGTATATCAAGCTTGCACTTAGGTTCATAGCTCTAAGAACTTGGTCATTCTAATATCATAATTCTATCATTCATCTCCTTTGAATCACATTAGCATTTATAAGAACAGTTTTATTCCTTTATCAACTCTAAATCTCCAGATTCCAAACACTTGATATCAGCAATCTATTCACTATGTTATATTCTCAATTACAACCTAAGCATATCCAACACTTTATCGATATATTCCACATCAAACTAAGTTCATTTCGAGCTTCGTTCAAGCCTAAGTACACCACAGGGAAGTACCTTAGTATTTATTGTCTCGAACATCACTTAAAAGACAACATTCCTTCCTTTGTACCTGCCCACGATCATGGTGGTCCTTCCCATGATAGTGGTGGTCCTTCCCACTATTGTGATAGAAGCTCGTGAAACTAGCCACGATCGTGATAGAAGCTCGTAGAACTAGTCACGATCGTGATAGAACCAAATTTTTATCAGCTACGATCGTGGGGTGAGGACCACGATCATGCTCTGCATTTTCTTCCTCATTTCTCCACGAATTCAACATATATAGAAACATCATTTACACTTCATATGCAATTATACAACTTCATTACATGCTAATCTAACTATCATAATAGTTGCATTAAAACTCACAAAACTTTACTCAATTGTTTCATTATCATCACTTAATCCCATTCATTCATGAAATCTTAACTTTTTCCATATTTTATCTCTTTCATAAGACATCAAACAAATATTCTCCATAGTTCATCATCTAGACTTCATAACTTCATCATTTTCACCTCATTTCTAACTCATAAATATCTATGAAACAAATCATAATCATTGTTTATCAATCATATAAAAACAAAACAGGATTTCTATCATTCACCATCATCTTAGTTCTTCTCTTTTCAAGAACACTATATTAGTCTTTTCTTTAATTTCCAATCTCAATCTATTTCCTCACTTAACAACCTATAATCTATGGTGTCATATTCTCTCAAAAATAGAACATAATCATATACATTTACGCATCAAATTTCTGCACTCATTCATTACACCTTTTTCATAACCAATCTATCTCAAAAACATCCATAAAATAACTTATAAACTATCATTGATCATTTACACAAAAACAGAACACAAATCTATTTATTTCTCCATCAACGTTTCAGCACACTTTCAACACACATCAAACACCATTAACCCTTCAATCTATCCTTAAACTATCATCATTTATGCTTATATTTATAACAAGCCATGAAGATTATTAATATACTTGTTAAACTCCAAAGCTCTTCAAAACATCTCATAACCCTAGCTTTCCATGGTTACACGATCATCAATCTTCCAAGGTAGAATAGGCTAGGTTTTTATTACCAAAATGAAGACAACTAGTTGTTGTAGTGATAAGATGAAAGATGGTGGCAAAAAGTCAAAATCATGGGTTAACCTAGCTCTCCAAGCACCACACGATCATCAACATTCAAGGAGAAATAGGTTGGGTTCTTCAACAACTAGATGAAGACAATGAAAATGGCAGTAGAAATCACTTATCAATAATTTCTACTGCCATTTGACACTTATTTCTACTACCATAAATAAATTATCTTGCCACTTGGAAATTTTCTAGTCCAAAAATACCTAAAATCTTAGAAATTTCTCAATTTTTCACTAAAAATTCTAAATCAAGAATTATATTCAGCAATTCAAAAATCAAGACTTAAAACTCACTATTCATGTCATATTCACATCATAATCATTTAAAAATCATTTATACCCCGGAATATGTCAAATAAGTGCATATACAGGTCTTTGTAATGTGTATAAAAACCAATATTCATGTGTGTGTGTATGCTTATGTTATGCATGAGCATAAAAAGCATTTCTTATTTTCTCAATAATATCTCTCATGTACAGTATTATAGGGGTTTAACCCTTAGCATGGGAAAACGGGATACTGCATAGTAGGCACTCGGTTAAGGATGTATGCAGCAATCACAAGGGCATCCCCCCAAAACTTAATTAGGAGGTTAGCTTAAGCCATAATCGACCTAACCATGTCCACCAGAGTTCGATTCCTTCTCTCTACATCCCCATTTTATTACGGAGTTGTAGGAATCATTAAATGTCGGCGTATTCCCTTATTCTCAAAAAACTAATTAGAGAGATACTCTCGGCGTCTATCAGTATGAAGAGCCTTAATAATCCTCTCTTTCTGATTCTCAACCTCAGCTACAAAACATTTGAAACAATACAAAGCTTTTAAGGGGTGAGATAACAGAAATACTAAGCCATATCGTGAGAAATCATCTATGAATGTGATAAAGTAAGTTGCGCCATTACGTGTTGTCATAATCATAGGCCCACAAATATTAAAGTGGATCAACTCTAGAGGATGCGAAGCCCTCTTAGCTTTGTCAAAAGGCTTTCTACTAGCTTTCCCAGCGAGACAAGGATCATAAGTAGGAAGACTCATTTTGGCAAGAGAGTTTAATAGCCCTCCTCTAGCCAATCTGGACATTTTATCTTGTCCAATATGTCCTAATCAAGCATACCATTTAACAGACTCATATTTAATATCAATAGAAGAAGAAGAAGAAATATAAGCAAAATATTTATGAGATTAGATACATCTTCTAAGTCCATCATAAATAAACTATTACAAAAGTGCCCATAACTAAAGGGTATCATCAAGATAAATGGACACATCATTCTTACTAACTAGAAAAGAAAAACCCAAGTCTACTAGTACTGATACTAAAAGTGGATTTCATCAAATAGTGGGTACATAAAGCACATCAAGTAAGAGCAGTTTGCGTCTACTGTGTAAAGTAAGTTGGTAAGTTCTTACACCAAGGACCCTCTCCTCTACTCCATTTCCCATTGTTACAAAATGTTTACCCATCGGTAATCGATGGTAATCTAAAATCCTACACGAATGTTACTCTTGTATCTACAATCTAATCATGAAGAAAATGAGCAAAAAATGCATATGTGCAAAGAAAGGCATGTACAAAAGAAGGTAAGTAAGGACAAACCTCACGGGGCTCAGTACACTCTTGAGCAAAGTATCCCTTCTTTCTATAGTTGAAGCACATGAGTTTGGACTAATCCTTCTTACCCCTGCATTTTCCTCTATGAAGTTTAGCGATTTGCCCTGCTCGAGGCCCTAGTTTATTAGCTTTTTCCTTCTTACGCTTAGGGCAATCACCCTTGCGCCCATTCTGTGAAACTAATGAAACAACACTGCGGTTTTCATTTCTGTGCTCTGCGTCAAGTTCCAAATGGAGGGAAATGTCATTAAAGATCTTAATGACCTCATTATAAGTAAGGACCAACTTCAATTGTCCCTACAAGGACTTGGGAAGTGACCTAATAACAAATAGAACCTGATGCTCATATGTGAGATCATAATCTACTGCCTTCATTTCTCTAATCATGGAGGACATCACCCTAAGATGTTTAGTCATGCTATGCTTAGGGTCCATCGTGTATTGATTAAACCTAAGCATTAAGGCACAAAGTCATGTGGCTATTGTCCCTTCATATTTTAGGCGCAATTATTCCAAGATCTCCATGGTAGTTGGGTAGTTCTCAAACTCCCCAATCAGGTTGTTGTGCATGCAAGCTAACAACATAAAGAGCACACTTCTATCCTTTTTTTTTTCCAAAAGGCATAAGCCTTAAGATTACAACGATGCTGGATTGAATTCCCAGTCTCAGGTGGGCTCATTTTGGTGGTTAGATGGTCGAGCAACTCATGCCCATTGAGAAGGTATTGAACCTTCCTATGCCATATGCCATAGTTTTACCACCAAGTTTCTCTCCCTTGGTTATCTCAATAATCAAACTCTTGCTTGCCATTTCACTATATCATTGCACATGTTTAATTAAGGCACATATCTACTTACGCGAATCTCAATTAGTTAGCTCAACTCTTACTTATATTATCAATTTGAAAATTTCACAAACTTGCTAGTAATCATCACTAACAACATAATCAGTATTAAGCGCCTAATTATATTTAGCCCAAGGATTAATTTTAATTAAATTATGGGTAATACATCCACTAAATATAACATCAACCAATCATGCATGCATTAGTGAGTCTCACTCTAAGACTCCATTGATATTTTGGTGCCTAATGTTTAAAATAAAATTATATACTTAGAATTAGTGTGAAAATTCATCCTTTTACAAAGGCTCAATATTAATGAAACAAAACATTAATAATTACATTGCAAATCCTATTACATCATTTTAATAAAAAATATTAAATGGGGATGTCACATGATTAGGTGTTGATGTGTGTAAGTTTTAATAAAACCCTTGATAATTCGCAAGCGCACGGTTCGTTAATGTAGTACCTAAGATGTCGATCCCACGAGGAGGGATAATCTAATCCTAAGATTTAAGGCTAAAACAAATCGCAGAAATTCAAATGTAATGAAACTAAAATGAGAATTTAATTCAATCAATCAATTCAAAATAAGAATTGAACATGAAAATATTAATAATTTAACAGTTGCAACACACACCCAAGAATCATCCTAAGGGAATTATCAATTAAGAGAAAGGGAATTTTACCTATCCTTAACTTTAACCTAACTGATTATGAATAATTGGATTATTGGTTCTAAACGATCCTAGGGTTGATTACTTTCATTCGAGTTATAACCATTAACCCTAAATCATAAACCCTAAGCAAATTATGGAAGTTGCAATCTCTCAATTAACAATCTATCCAAAATCTTAATTAGATCTTAAGTACTTATGCAAGATCTCTCTTCACACAATTACCGATTTGATATTTAATTCTTGTTCTATTAAATCACTTAACTCTCGTTAGCCCAATTTAATTATTTTTCATTCTATTCACCCTTTCAGTTTATTACAGAATTATACAATCATAAAATTTAAGCACAATAAATCCAATAAACATAAAAACAATCAGATTTCATTAAATCAAGAATAAAACTCCAAAGGTGAATTTAAAACATCCTCAACATTTAGATCCTATCATCAACTATTCAATCCAATTTTATACAATGATAAAATTGAAAATAAATAGGAAATAAAATCAAAATGGAGGATAGGAGGCAGCAACGTCGAGAAATCTCCTGGTCCGGGAAGTACGTCGAGTCAGCTTCTTCTCCACTTCTCTCTTCCTTCTTCTCTTTCTCAATCTCTCGATGAATTCTCTCTAGAGTTTCTTCAAGATGGATGATGTCAAAAGCTCCCTCTACCTCTTTGTCTTATTCTTTAAATATCCTTTGTGTCCTGAGTAGCCCTAGAGTTTTTTGGGGTCCAAAAGGTTAGAAAAATTCCTCAAAACTTGAAGTTTTTGAGTGTCTGCGTGTCTCCTGATGCATTCCACTATCGTGGGCCACATTTGAGCCTTCTGTGACCATCGTGGCATATGGGCCACAATCGTGGGCCAACTATGGTGCTTCTGTCACTATCATGGCCTATTGTGCCACGATCATGGGCCGTTGCTTCCGCCCAAATGTCTTCGAAATTTCTTCGTTCTTCGATATTGACCCTAAAACACTGGCAAACACATCCAGGTACCGTAAACACATAATATTTAAGCTCAAGAGCTTATGCAACCTATAAAACACTTAAAATACAAATAATTAACAAACTAACATAATTCTAACCTAAACACATGCTAAATAATCGGATTAATGGATAAACGCATATTAAACTATGCCCTAAAACACGATGCAATTTACACTTATCATCACACCTTCTTCCTTGTATATAAAATTATTTTGGAAAACATACATCACATAACATAGGCACTAATTCAAAATATTAATGCATCTTCATTTAATTTATGTCAATTAGCATTAATTAACAATTAGTCACATAGATAAGTAAATAACCAATTTATTCCTAACATAAATAATAATCATTTAACAAATAAATGAAATAAATAATAAAGTACAACTCATAACATATATGAAATGCATCATAAATTCATGAATATAGTACATAATTATCAAGCATGAAAACCCAAGTTAATAGCCAAAAAATAATTCACTTATGTAATTAAGTAAAAATTCAAATTAGGCTAACAAATAACCTAAAATTTGAAAAATTTTAATAAACCCCTTTAGTGTCCCCCCACGCTCCCCATGCACCCCTAGGGTGGGTGTGAGATGCGACTGTGTGGCCGTGGAAAACTCAGATTTTCCAGAAATTTCAGTCTTTCATGACCATGATGTACACTTCGGGTTATTGTTTCTCACTCATTTTAACTCTGACTCGAGCAAATAATATATGGCTGGAAAGATACTGTGACAAGGAATATATCCATATACATATATCATGTAGAACAGTACTGTAATAGGTCATAAAATGGGCATAAACTTTTTGGAAACACATGCATGAACTGAAAATTCATCATGCAATATCTCGCTCAATTCAAATATGTTTTTCACCAAATTTTAGGCATAAGTTTCTGACATTATAAGGAACATATCCATGCTAAAATTTCAAGCTAAAACAAAGGACATGAAAATTTGCCATTGATGGCCATGTTACATATGCATGAATTATTCTCATTTGGTGCAATTTTAAGGATGAAAGCAAGCTATACTCTCTCTGATACCAATGTTGGAAGGTGTGGTGAGACCTGACCTCTCAACCTTGACAAGTTCCTTTCTCTTGTGCTTGCTTTACAAGTTCACCTTATGCTCTAATGGCTCCAAGTAGCTCAATTTGCCCTTTCTCGATGTTGTGAGCAGCTACTAGAGTTACTCACTTTAATTCACACCCCAAATCCTAAGCCTTGTAGATGGTGGCTTAAAAGATAAGAACATGAGGGAGAACTCAATGTTTTTGGGAAAGCCTTAAGTGTGCGAGGGAGAAGCTTTTACAAGCCTTCTCTCTTTTGCAACTTATGCAGAGAAATATAAAAAGGGTTAGACATTCCCACAAGTAACCACTTCCTTGTTAGCTTTGTCTTTCTTGTAAGACCAAGCTTACTTGTTCACCTTAATTTTCTTATGCCAATGTGGACATATTATATTATTTTTCTATAAGCACAAATCTTAAATAAAAAATATATAAATCTACATAAGTTCAATTCTCGACTCGTCAAACCAATTACACTTTGGACATATGTTTTCACTTCAGAAAAATAAGATAACACAAATCTTGGTCCAACTTATATGTATTTTATGTCATATATATATCCTAATTTTTAATCACTATAAAAAATTAAAAGTCTTTATGTTGATTTTGTTAGTGACACAAATGTAGAGGATTTCAAAACTTAGTTTAAATAAAAAAACTTAAAACTATACTAATTATTTTTAGGTCTTATCTAACAAATTTGAATTAAATGAATATGAATATGATGTAATACATAACAGAGACCTTAGTTACGTATTCTGAATCGAACATGAAAGGGAAATAACGAAGAAATGTAGAAAATACCTTATTTTAGTTTCATGACTTTGAACGAGCTTTTTGAGGCTAAAACAAGCTTGAATTTATCGCCACCTTAACGGGATCTACTCACCGAGATGTGGTTAACGTCTTCTTAAAATTTTCTCAAAACAAAAACCTCTTAATGAGTCAGAGTAACTTTACGTTCACAAATGACATGAGCAACTATAGGAGGCCTTAACCTCTTTATATAGCATCCATATCAAACTTCCCCATCACTGCTCCGATATGGGTCTGGTCCACACTGATCGAGGTCTATTTTTCTCTTAGACTTCAGCCCTTCAATCTAGATCATTTATTGAGCCATTTTATTATCTTTATCTGGATCAAATTTACTTAACTTAACTGAAAAGTTATTAAAACTGTGAAAATGCAATTAATTATTGTCCACTAAATAACAAATTTTCTAACATTCTCCCCCTTGGATAATAGTCAATTGTGGTGTTGAATCAAGTTTAAAACCAGTTCAAAAAGTTTGGTTAGGTCATGTTATTGTATGGTTAACCAAGTTTAAAAACAAAGACATTTAATCCAAAGATAATGAAAGTCCATCATTCCGTCCCATAAGGCTTTTGATACCGAAAGATATCAAACACACATGTCATGTGTGACACAAGTCCAATATAATCACGAATATCTAATATCTCACTAATATGAATCAGAAAATGGAGTGTGGCAAACTAGGATGATACCTGTATGATCTAAACTGTATCATCTTTCGTTTATAGGTCTCAAATTCTCTAAACTTTATGCTAAGCTGTATATCAGAAACTGCATCAGAGAATTCTTTTTTTCTCTCACTGAATGCTCAACTGCATTAGAGAAAACCTTTGTGTGTTCTAATCGAAGACTAAACTGCATTAGATAACCTTTATGGGATTAAAATTCATATCCCTTTATGTCATGTCAAATGCATGGATATACATATTAAACTATATGTGTCCTAATTGTTGAGTTAGCCATGGATGCATGCATTATATGCATGCGTATGCAGTGGAAGTGTCGGAATCAAGATTCCGACACCATGACAACCCAAAAATCAAAGAATCACACATGCATGCATGGATATGTAAAGAACATGAAATATAAAACAAATTTACCTTTTGTTTCTCCTCCTTTTTTGTTTCTCCTCCTTGTTTTAGTTGTTGCAAGCACCAAACCCTTCCTTGATCACCTAAAAAAATACAAAGATAAAAAAGAAACAATACATAAAGGTGATTTGAGCACAAAACTAAATGAGTTCTGGTAGGTGCTCAATATGAAAAGATAGATCAAGAATCTTGTTACATGCACTTTGATTCATGCAACTCTTGCATAAATTGCAAGAACAAGACTCTTGATTCCTCTTTCTTACTCTAGAACTCTTCTAGAGCCCTTATACTCTCACTTGAGTGTGTAAGAAGTGTAAAAACCTTGTGTATATAAGTAAAGAACTCACTCACTTATGTACCTATTCGTGCCCTCTGTCACGATTGTGGCCAACTGAGCCATGATTGTGGCCTACTTAAATTTGGTCATACACACTATGTTTTTCATCTGATCTTTTATATGTGTGACCCTTAGGTTCTCGATTATTTTAGGCACTTGAATTAACTCTTAATTCAATTCACGATGCCAATTTTCCAGAATATAAGTGGATTAATACACGAACTCTTCGATAGTTAATTATTCAACTTATGAACCTTTCTATAGATAATTACTGTACAAATCATCCTTTCACCATATTATAGCCCACTTGGTTTAGAGTATGGGCTATATGTTAACTCCCACTAGACTGACTACGTCATATCTAGTCCAAGTGATGTTAGTTCTTATCCTGGAATCTCATTACTCTATGTGTCATTGAAGACTCTCTTCATGACACATAACTGCTTTGGTCAGAGACTCCTGAGTAATAACCCTGATAAGAGGCTATGGGTATCATCTCCTTCTATAAGGAGTGGTGAATTCTTTATTGGTTACCCAATTACCTTCAAATACAAATAACTGTACCTAATTATCACCCTAAGAGTGACCTCATCTTAAGGTAGCAAGGAATGATGTCAAAGCACAGGATTCGTATCCAAGATATCTTTGAGTACCTCAAGTCTAAGGATATTTGCACCGTTGCTATGATGAGATTAATCATTGACATTCGATAGATCATCCATATAATAATCTCATAGCAGGTCATTCGATATACTTACTACTCTTAGTAAGCATCCACATGTTAACTCTAAACAACTCATGCTTACAGTTTTTAAGATCTACTGCTTGAGTAAATTAAGGAGTATATCATTTGCTAGTCTGTTTGGATTAATAATGTCTTAGCTTATTAATCCTATAACTAGGGATTATTTAGATACTAACATAATTACACATGATCTCATAATGATTTCTTCATGCTATGTTTGTATCATGGACTTCATTAATTCAATTTAAGATTAACATCAATTCATATATAAACGAATATCAAATTAATGAAAATGCCTTTCACTTTATTAATCAAAATAAAGTTTGTGCAAAAGTGCTAAAGGTGATTGCCTTTAGATCACTACTATAACAATCTCCCACTTACACTAAAGCCAATTGCCTTTGTATCTAATACTATAGGAGGGTACACAATAATCAAATTTTGCTTGAGAAAGTGGCTTAGTCAAAGGATTAACAATGTTCTAATCTGTGGGCACTCTTTCTATCTTCACATCACCTCTATCAATTATCTCCCTGATCAAGTGATATATCCTGAGTACGTGCTTGGACCTCTGATGAGACCTTAGTTTCTCAGCTTGCGCAATAGCTCTATTGTTGTCACAGTATAATAATATTGGGTCTACTATGCTAGGAACCACTCTAAGTTCCATGATGAACTTTTTGATCCAAATAGCTTCTTTTATCGCTTCTGCAGCTGCAATTTACTCTGACTCAATTGTCGAATCTGCAATCGTCTCTTCTTTCTAATGCTTCCAACGGACTGGTCCACCATTCAGTGTGAAAACATAACTTGACTAGGATTTGGAGTCATCCTGGTCAGATTGAAAATTGGCATCTATATGCCAACTCACTACAAGATCTCCATTTTGATATATCAAGAATACATCCTTAGTCCTTCTCAAGTACTTTAGGATATTCTTGATAGCCACTTAGTGACCCTCACAAAGATCTGATTGATATCTGTTCGTAACACTTAGAGCATACAATATATCGAGTCTTGCATATATGATTGATCCTACTGTCGAAGTATACGGGATCATACTCATGTGAATCCTCTTATCTTATGTCTTGGGACATATAGATTTCGAGAGTTTTATCCCTTGAGTTATGGGAAGAAACCCTCTCTTGGACTGCTCCATGCTAAACCTATTTAGCACTTTGTCTATATATGTTGACTGTGAAAGACCTA
>JAOTAY010019606.1:0-14252 GCA_025629805.1 Erythroxylum baracoense
TGTTAGTTTGTTAATTAATTGTGTTTAAGTGTTTTTATAGGTTAGTATAAGTCTTTGAGCTTAAATATTATGTTTTTGAGGCACCTTGATGTTGTTAGTGTTTCAGGTTCAACATCGAAGAACGAAGAAGTTTCGGAGACACTCAGGCTGAAACAACAGCCCAGGCCACAATCGTGACAGAAGCACTAGAGCCAGCCCACAATCATGGCCCATATGCCACGATCGTGATAGAAGGCTAAGATACTACCCATGATTGCACAATTATGATAGAAGGGTTAGATATGATGCCATGATCGTGGCCTACATCTGGCAGACCCATAAACAAGTAAAAACGTCAAGTTTTGAAGGATTTTTTAAACTTTTCGACTCCTGAAAAAACCTAGGGCTACCCAGAACACAAAAGGTATTTAAAGAACATGACAAAGTAGATTAGAGAGCTTTTGTTTTAGTCACAATTTTGAAACCTTATAGAGAGTTCATTGAGAGATTGAGAAAGAGAAGAAGGAAGAATGATGTAGAGAAGAAGTCTACGTGAAGTACTTTCCAGAATAGGAGGTTTTCTACTGTTGTTGCCTCCGTCATCCATTTCGATCTTATTTTTGGTTTAGTTTCAATTTTATTATTGTATAAAATTGGGATAGCTATTAATGATAAGATTGTACAAATGTTGAGGATGTCTAAACTCACTTTCAGGATGTTTTATTTTTGATTTAATGAAATTTTATTGGTTATGTTTTTACTGGATTAATTGTGATTTAATTTCTGCACTTTCATAATTCGATGATAAACTGAGAGGGTGAACAGAATAAAAATCATTAAATTGGGCTAATGAGAGTTAGGTAATTTAATTGAATGAGAACTAAATCAAGTCGGTAATTTGTGCGAAGAGAGATCTTGCATAGGATTTTTGGTAGTTTTTGGACAATTTCAGATCTAATAGGTTTTGTATAGATTGTTAATTGAGAGATTGCAATTCCTATAATCTGATTAGGGTTTATAAATTAAGGTTAATGGTTATAGAGAGAGAGTAATCAACCCTAGGACCATTTAGAACTAGTAATCTAGTAGTTCATAATCGGTTAGGTTAGCATTTCTTGCTTTGATTTTATTACATTTGAATTATTAGGGATTGTTTTTGGCCTTAAATTTTTTATTAAACTTCCTCACTGGATCGACACCTTAGATACTACACGAATGATCTGTGTGCTTACAGAATATCAAGTTTTTGGTTTGTCACCCTCTAAATTATCATATTCATTCATAATGTGAGGCCTTTCAACTTAAGTAGCTTTACTAGTATTTTTCATGGAAACGAGTAGCTAAAATAAGAAGGTAGGCAATAAGAAAAGAAGAAGATCGGAATGGATGATGGAGGCAACAATGGCAGGAAATCTCCTATTTTGGGAAGTACTTCGTGTAGGCTTCTTCTCCACGTCTCTCTTCCTTCTGCTTTTTCTCAATCTCTCGATGAACACTCTCTAGGTTTTCGAAATTGTGGCTGATGCAAAAGGTCTCTAATCTCCTTTATCTTGATCTTTAAATACCTTTTGTGTTCTAAGCAACCCTAGGATTTTTTTGGACTCGAAAAGGTCCAAATCATTCTTCAAAACTTGATGTTTTTACTTGTTTACGCATCTGTCCGATGCAGGCCATGATTATGGCTCTACTTGCCATGATCATAGGCCATATCCAAACCTTCTGTCACGATCGTGATGTCATTGTTTTGGCCCAAGTGTCTCTGAAACTTTTCCGTTCTTCGATGTTGACCTTGAAACACTAACAAACACATCAAGGTACCTAAAAAATATAATATTTAAGCTCAAAGAATTGTACTAACCCATAAACACTTAACCACAATTAATTAACAAACTAGCACAATTCTAACCTAAACACATACTAAAAAATTAAATTAACACTTAAATACATAACAAACTAAGCCTTAAAACATGATGCAATTCACACTTATCAACATCCCCACACTTAAACATTTGCTTATCCTCAAGCAAACAAAATAACAAACACACTACACACAATGCAATAATGAGACAATGACTTCATATTGCGAATTGTTTTTGGCCTTAGATTTTAGGATTAGATTAACCCTTCTCGTGGAATCGACACCTTAGATACTATGTAAACGACCCATGTGCTTACGAAATATAGAGGTTAATTATTAAAACTTATACATATCAGAAAACTGTGATCAAGTTTTTAGCGTCGTTGTTGGGGAGGTGATTAGTTTAGTTCTTTAGTCTAAGGCTTTTTAACTATCTTTTGTTTTTAAATTAAAAAAAACTTTTTGAGACATAAGGTAGAGGCACATCAAGATATCTTAGAGTGAGAATGAGACATCTGAAGAGTTAAATGCTAAGAAGAGATAAAAAGAACGACAATAAAGGATGTATATTATAGGGAGTAAGGAACTCTTGCGGATTTCATTAAGCCACAATTTGATTAGGGAAATAATCATTCTTACATGAACCTGTACATTTCAGGGTGGCATAACTACCCTAATTTATATTGGTCTAACAATGCAAGTATTCATACGGGGAATCAAGATCTATTTGAATTTCAGTAAGATGAGTCCAGTTCATGGGATTCCAAATTGGAGAAAATCATAGATAAACTAATAGATATGGAAGAGAACCAGAAGAGGATGTTTTCCAGCCAGGAGGAAAGTCAGAAGAGACTGGAAAAAAAAAGGTCAAGTAACAGAAAATCATGCCGCTTCTATTCATAACCTGGAGATTCAAGTAAGGTAGCTTTCCTGTAAATTTGGTAAGAGAAGTGTGGAGGACTCTCTGAGCAATATGGAATTATATCAATGAGAGCAATATGAGGCTATCATACTTAGAAATGGGGAAGAACAAGAAGAACTAGTGGAAGACCATGTCGAACCCTAACTTATTGAAGACCAAGAGACGAAGAAAGCGAATGAAGAAAAGAATGTCAACCCTCCCTATTATTCACCAGTTCTTGATATACCATATGTAAACATCAAAAAATCTTTAGTAAATTTCCATAAAAAGAGACCTATCCTTTGGATTAATGATGAACAAGTCACATTTAACATAAATGATGTATTAAAGAATTTGAAGGAGAGTAGCTCATCAGGATAATTAATGCTTTTGAATCTTTTGAAGAACAAAAGGACGAAGAGTAGATGACAACAAACATCGAGTCTGAAGAAGCTATGAAAATATCTGTTCATGAAGCGGAAGAAACAGAGGAGACAAAGGTGATTAAGGAAGAAAGAGAGCAACTTACTTTCGTATAGGGAAAACTGTTGGATTCAGTGGAAGATTTAGGGAGTTTTGTTATTCTCTGCTATATTGACAGATCACTTGAAAAAAGGACATTATTTTGATTAATTGCTTTGCATAATGTTATCAATATTGTCCATTTGATTATTTAGCAAGTTGTTTTTTACTTACACGTTATAAAACCGATGTTGAACAAAAAAGGTGGAAGCAAGCTACTCATAATTGATCTTGGTTGAGTTTTCAAGGATAGAGCATCAAGCTACCGACATTAAAGAAGCACTGCATGGGAGGCAACCCATGGAATTTTATTTCCTTTGATTATTTTAAAAAATTTTAAATTCGGTAGTTAAGATTATTTTTATTTTCAGATAAAATCAGGAAGGCATAAGACTTCACCATTAATTGGATGATCAAGAAAGTAAGCAAGGAGAGGTCTAAGGGCCATAAATAGTTAAGAAGTGATTTTAGGGAAGTGGAGAAGAACAAAAGAAGAAGAAAGATTTAAAAATTGGTGGAAAATTACAGGCCACAATCGTGGCCTGCGGCAGGGCAAAACGGGCACACGTGATTTTTTAAGTAAAATTTTACCATTTTACCCTCCAACCACCTGTATATTAAGTTCTAACTTCATTTTTGCACTCACTTTTATTTTTACTTTATCTCTCTAAATTTTAAACCTCCAAACACTCTCACTTCTCTCTACCAAATTCCAAGCTTCCAAAATTCTTCCAAATTTTACCTACTCATGAGCCAGTATACTGTACATTAAGTAATTAGCCAAGTAGGATCAAACATCAGGACGAAACTAAGTCTTGGGATAAGAGAGAAGGAACAAAGCAGTAAACTTCGGAGCACCTTCCCGATCTACACAGAGGAGGAAGGTATTCATTTTCAACCCCTTATTGTTAAACAAATTGTAGTCCCTAAATATTTCGATTTTGACACACTTGATAGGCTAGGATTGCGTGATAGGGTAGAGAACTTAGAAGAAAGAATTTAGTGGGCCAAATTCATACATTTCCAATTTTCTGTTTACCAGGAGCTCACTTTAGAATTCTTTACTTCCCTTTCATATGAACCTAGGAACCCTAAAGAAATGTGGTTTAGGTTACGGGGACAAACTTATGAACTAAATATTGAAATCATGTGTGGTATGTGTAGGTTCCCCAAATCTTCCATTATTCTTTAATGTTGACCCTGAAACACTGACAAACACATTAAGATACCTCAAAAACATAATATTTAAGCTTAAAGACTTGCGCTTACCCATGAAAACACTTAAACACAATTAATTAACAAATTAACACAATCGTAACCTAAATACTTACTAAACAATTAAATAAAAACTTAAATACATAACAAACTAAGCCCTAAAATATGATGCAATTCACACTTAACAGCATCCCCTCCCTTAAAGATTTGCTTGTCCTCACGCAAACAAAACAACAAACATACAACAAATAATGCAATAATGAGATAATGGCTTCAACTTTATGAAATAAATTTAACTTTAAACACAATCATTCAAGTTATATCAAATCATTAACATGCAAACTTTCGTTTAGAGGCTTTGAGCTAAATATACATATTAATCCAGTTCTAAATGTTAATTTATTTACCCTTTCAAATGCACACACACATTAATAATTCTTTGGTCATTCAGACTCTGTAACTACTTTTAAGTACGTTTTCATGAAAGGTCAAGCTATTACAAGTTCGGTAGGTTTTTATTAGAAATCACTTTCTTTTAATTTATTTAAACAAGGACCTAGTCTTTTACTCGGAGGCAAACATTGGTGATGAGTGTTTATCTGGTTACTTAACTAAGTCATTTTTATTCAGCTACTTAGTTATAATGTCATTGTAGATTTTTGATGCGGAGGCACACATTTATGATGCGTGTCGATCTGATTACTCAACTATATCACATTCTCAATTAGCTACTAGCTCTATTCATAACCCGAAGATCAGCAGAATAGTTATTTATTTAGCAACATTTTTTATTGCCTATCTTGTTATTTTAGCTACTCATTTCCATGAAAAATGATAGAGGTAGCAACAGTGGGAAGCCTCCCCTTCTGGGAAGTACTTCGCGTAGGCTTCTTCTCCAGCTCTCTCTTCCTTCTTCTCTTTCTCAATCTCTCGATGAACTCTCTCTAGGGTTTTGAAATTGTGGCTGATGTAAATGCTCTCTAATCTCCTTTGTCTTGTTTTTTAAATACCTTTCGTGTTCTAAGTATCCCTAGGGTTTTGGCAGAATCAAAAAGGTCCAAAAAATTCTTCAAAACTTGAGGTTTTTACTTGTTTGTACATTTACCTGACATAGGCCACGATCGTAGGCCATATCCAAACCTTATGTCACCATCGTGGCAATCATGCCACAATTGTGGGCAGTATCTTTAAGCTTCTATCACGATCGTGGCATATGGGCCACGATCATGGGCTAGCTCCAGTGCTTTTCTCACGATCGTGGCCTATTGTGCCATGATTGTGGGTAGTTGTTCGGCCTGAGTGTCTCTGAAACTTCTCCGTTCTTTGATGTTGACCCTGAAATACTAACAAACAAATCAAGGTACCTAAAAAACATAATATTTAAGCTCAAAGACTTGTACTAACCCATAAAAACACTTAAACACACTTAATTAACAAACTAACACAATTCTAACCTAAATATATACTAAACAATTAAATTAACACTTAAATACATAACAAACTAAGCTATAAAACATGATGCAATTCACACTTATTAGCCACTATTAAAAGATCTTGTTCATCTACTAGCACTCCCAGCCCTCATGCTAGTCTAGCAATAACTGAGCATTTGTTAATAATGATAAAGTTATCCCGGTTCAGGTAATCACAAACTATTTAAATGAAGGAGATGCTAAAGTGCATCCTCTTCCTTTGACACTTACAATATATGATTAAGAGGTCCCTTCAGCTTATTACTCTAATGCTCTCCCTCCTTTTCGTATATCAAGTGCACTAGAAGCTTGTGCATAAACTATATTACTAAGAATCTGAACCCTAGCACCTTGAATTTTACCGAGTGGTAAACATGCATTATAGTTATTAAACATTAGCAGTTCGTTGAGTCAATGTCAGGCTAATCCAATCCAGTTTCATGGTCCATATGTACTCCACAATGTAGAAATCAATTTGGACCTCAAATTAGTTATAACTGAGGCTATGGTCTATACCTCCTAATTTAAATATGAGAATTGTGTCATCCTCCTATGACACCTTGGTGTCGTCCACCTCCAGTATACACATAAACTTGAGAGTCAGCTACCAATAGACTAGATCTCTGATTTCAAAGAAGTCTGACCACCTTTCGCAAGATATCATCTCTCACAATTTGTTGTCTAGGATCATCTCTCTTAAGATTTCCTAGTCTATAAATCTCAGAGCCTTGAATTGTCATGTCCTGAATGTCTAGTATTGCTTCTGCTATACCTCCATATCAAAATGAAAAAATTAATGGTCTAATTTCCCCTCTAGTTATTGGGGGACTTGTAACACATCTAAAGGTAATGGTGGCACTTGTGGCAGTGGCTGCTTTCTTCTCAGAGCATATGTCCTGGAAGCAGTCACCTGTGAAGTAAATGCTAAACTGTCATCTCTCACCTCTTACATGGGGCAGTTATGTAGATCTCTAAGGTCGGGGTGGTCTTATCTTCACCATTATAGCTTAGAGAAAAATAGATCACACGTGAGAACTAAAAAAAATATAACTTTTATTACCATGTATAAATAAGTGTAGAGTATAATGTAACAAATAAGAAATAAAATAATGCATCACTAAATAAGGTATCAATCTAACTTATAATATTCCCATATTCATGTTTTATTATTCATGTATAGTATAACCATCATTGATATTATAAAAACTCAACTTTCTATGCCCTTTAACCTAATCTAGAAACTCAACTATCCATCTCCGCAAATTAAATGACTTAAAATATCTAAAGTGATTCATGTATGCATCTTTGACCTTGAACAACACATATAGTTCATAATCCATCCAAGTCATTTTCCTTGCACCTTAAAAATGCATGCAAAATGGATATTTAATTAATAATAAGCATAATACATAATTCATTACTCTAAATATTCCAAAGTCATCATCATCATCATCAACACCCAGTTGTAATCTGGCTAAGTCATGAGGTCTAAGGAGGTTCGATAGCACGTAGCCTTACCTATACGTTGTAAAGAGGTTGTTTCCAATCTAAATATTTCAAAGTGAATAAAAAATAAAATTAGAAGTGCAATAAAAAAATATTTGGATGATACTAAAACGATGGTGAATAAAAGGCAAAAATAATTGATAGAGTGTACTAAATATGATCTATAGAGGAAATTTAAAAACCTAAAGGGAATTTCAATTATCAGAGAAAACATATGATTAAGGTAGTTAGAAAAGAGGAAACATGACTTAGGCATAGGGTGACTTACATCCTCTATAAGGTACCGACCATGTACACACTAAACAAGGTGATATGTTTGATAACATGAGGGCATATCTCAATATCCAGTGTTTTTAAAACAGAACCAGACTGATCAGTTTGGCTGAAAATAGTTTAAATCGACGAGTTGTTTAGTTCGATTTCATTTAATAACCTCTATATATAAAAACTGATTGTTTATCCTCAACCGACTGATTTATCTAAAAATCAGTTAGAGTTGGTTTGGTGTATATAATTTTAGAAGAAAAAAATCACTTTCAGTTCTTCACTTCTCTTCACTTTGTTTTCTAGCAATCTTAGTTGTCTGCTTCTCTTTGCTTCATTTTCTCCTCGTTTCGTTTCTCCTTCACCTCTCTTTTATCTTATGTTATAAACACTAACGGTTTGTTTGTTTTGTCTCAAGAAAATTTCGTCAATGACTATGCCCATTTCTATTTTTCTCTAAGAACCAACTAAAAAAAAACTTTCATCAACCTCGATTCATAAATAATAGTACCCAAGGAAGAAAACCTAACAAATGCCTACCTCGTAGGAAACATCCTCCTTAAAAAGGCATGTGTGTGACTTAATTCGAGCGTTTAAGGCTAAAAAAATGGAGAAAGACAATGATCGAAGCCAACCAAATAAACTCCCTCAACCAGCTTCAACTACCTGTCTACTAGATGATACTTAGAAGAAGAAAGATCTTGGAATTAATAGAAATACAGAAATTGGAGTAAGAATAGATTAGGGAAAAACTAGAAGAAAAGAAAATAATTGAAGCACAAGAGGACAGAAGTAGGGCTTGTGTGGTGCTAGCGTGATAAAAAAATTAAAGATTAAACGTTAAAGAATAAAGAGTGATGAAAGAAGATGATGTGAGTTTGGGAAGAACAAAGAATTAGTAAAGAAGAATAGTCTATAATAAATCAAGTTTACCTTTTGAATTTTGTTCACACGCGTGTACCTTTAATTAATGGGTTATAACTTATAAGAATTTATAATGTCTTCCTTTTAGTCTTGACAACGTGAATTTTTATTTCAATAATATTATTTCATTTTGATTAATTAAATTAAAATCATTAAAAATTAATATTTGAAATAAATTTTAATATTTTATTTTTCAAAATAATAACAAGTATGTTTTTTATTTTGTGACACTATAAATTTTTTATTTTATTAATAAAAAGAATTATGTTATTTTAATTAATTAGATTGAATCATTAAAAATTAAAATTTGGGATGAAGTTTAATATTTTATTTTTCAAAATAATAACGAGTATGTTATATTTTTAGTATATGACAGTATGAATGCTTTATTTCATTAATCAAACAAAATTATATTATTTTGATTAATTAAATTAAATCATTAGAAATTAGGATTTGGGATCAAGTTAATTAGCCTTTTTAGGATGATAATCCTAAATTATACTTTTCTCTTTAATTATAATACTAATTTCTAGGTCATTATAATATAATTCAATCCTTCATAAATACAATTTTGATTTTAACTTTATTTTAAGTTTTATATTAGACTCATATTTTTTATTATTTGTTAATTGTATTATAATATATATTGGTGTATTTTTAATTTCAATAAAATATTTTATTTTTACTTACTCTTATAATTTTTACTTCTTATTTATTACATATCATTTTTATAACAATTTAATACTAGTTCAACCTTTAAACCTTTCCTTTGACCAGTTTAATATCTGATCCAGTTTTTAAAACATTGTCAATATCAGGTGTAACATGGGAATTATAGGCGTATAAGAGAACATAGGGGTTACATAGCCTGGACATAAGACTATGTGTTTGGAATTAAATGCATATAAAAGTTTACATATGAACATGGTATTGACACAACATCTTATAAATGCTATGTTGAATCACAACACATTCTACAAACTTTTGACTTCCAAATGTGGGTTTAACACAATATCATGTTTTATTTACCTAGGGCATATTCTAAAACATAGGTTAGGCAACCTACTATGCAGGGGACATATTAAAAAGTACCATATTATGTAATTTTTAGGCCTTTTCTTGTAGATGAAATTAGGTTTGGCATGGGAGAAACACGGTGGGGTGTGTTGCTACATATCCATTGCATAAGACTGTGTAGGGAGGATGTTAAAGTATATTATTTTTTTATTCTTCTGTTAGGTCAACACTGGGTTAAACACAGTGTGTGTAGGGCTTATATTAACCCAAAAACTTGCAAAAACAAAAAATTCACTAACTATAAAAACTTATTATATGTGAGCAGTGGCGAAGCTGGGCTAATTTTTAAGGGGGGTGAATCAAAAGAATGCTTGTCTAATTTACATACACATGTATATATATATATATACAAGAACAAAATTGATCAAGGGTGGCGGTAGCCCCCCCTTGCCCCCTTAAGCTACCGCCACTGTATGTGAGATCAATAAATATTCAACAAATTAAGATCAAGAAAATGAAAATAATACTTAGTAATTGAATGACTAACTATTAAAACAAGTAAAAACGCTAAAGTTTAAAACATAAAAGGTAAATAGTGTAGGGTTACCTCCTAACAAGTATTTGTTTTTGGTTATAAGCTTGACCCAATTATATCAACTTTAGCATAGCAGACCCCTACTTATAGGGTGTATGTTGAATTCTACTACTTAGCTTAGTCTTTTTCTTTTTCTTAATAAAGTGATCAACTTTTAGACATATTGTATATTTTTCTATGAAGGGTTTACCCATCTCCTTCACATTCTTTTACATGGAATCTATCCCCTTTTTATCCAATGTGTTTTCCTCCTATATGACATAAGATATATCCTTATCAATCATAGCAAAATAGAGGCAATTATAATCATAGCAAAATAGAGGCAATTATTACATTTTCTATCAATAGGATTCTTGGGTTTAAATTTCTTAAACTCAAATTTCTCATCCATAACAGGTAGGGTTAATTTACATTTACATATATTTATTAGGGCCTTATAAGTAGCTACATAAGGTTATCCTAAAATCAAGTGCACATTATCCTAAAATCAAGTGCACATTCTTTTCTTTAGCCATATTTAAGACCATATGTTTATAAAATTGAGAATTTTACTAATATTTATAGGCACATCTTCTAAACTACCTATTAGTTGCTTAATAGATCAATCTAACAATTGTATTAATATATAAGCACATTAAGCTTCTCATAGATAGATAAAGACAAAAGGTTAACAATTACCACTAAGTCATAAAGAATATGATCAAAGCTCATTTCTCTAATAAAACAACAACTAGAGAAGCTTTAACATCCTTAAGTTTTAGAGGCAGAACTTTTTGGATCATAACCTTGCATTATTTAGTCAAGGTTATAGCTTCATATTCCTCAAGCCTTCTCTTATTATATAAAATTCCTTTTAACAGCATGGCATAAGAAGAAATCTATTTCAAAGTGTCAATAAAATGAATATAATTTTAAAAACAATTTCCAAAAATTTCTAAATTCTTTGTCAAATCTTTTCTTAACTAATATTTGAGAAAAAAGTATATATATGGTGTAAAGAAAATGTAATTTGGTTATTCTCCCTCTTCTTCTTTCACTCTCTCAATTTTCCTTTCCATCTTAATAGGTTTCTTACTTCCCTTAGTTATCTTATTTTTGATCTTTTCTAACCTATTGCTCTCTAAAAGCCCACCACTCCTTAACATCACAACATTATATTGCTCTCTAAGGCCATTAATCAGGTGGTAATAGTTGCCTATTATGCTAATTGGGTTTTAAGGATCTTGATATGGGTAGCTATAGAGTCTACTTTAAAACTGAGCTTCCTAATCTCTGCTTTAAGATCCACATTATCTTTAACTTAGTTAGTTATGAAGTATTTTAAGATGGACTCTAGGCTAGGTTTCTGAGGAGGGGATTAAAAGATCTAAGATGGAAACTAGGAGGTTATCTATTATTTTAAGGTGAAAGTTTAAACTTAATTCTATAAGAGAGGTATAATTGGTTCCTCCAAATAGAGTTATAGGTATAGAGAAATTGTAGTTCTTCAATTTAGGATTATTGATGAATTTAACAATTTGAGCATAAAAATTATATAAAAATTGGTTCCTTAATTGAAAATATGTAGATAAAAGTCCTAGGGATCTATAAATGTCAAAAATTTCATTAGTAGCACCAATATAGTTAACATTCATATGGTTACATTTTTTAGATAAAAAGTCTACATTAGTTGTTGAAAGATTGAAGGCATTTAAATTATACTTACATGAAACCTTATTAGGAGTGGCTCTCTCACTTGACCATTAGTAATAGCTTTAAGCCATGTCCTCTATTAGATTATATGCTTTATTTACAGTCTTATTTATTGATAGTTGTAGGTTGCATTATGTTTTAATAGGCATTTTAGTATGTTTTTAGTGGTTAATTAATTGATTCATCAACTAGGTTTAGAATTGTGATAATTGGTTAGATATGTGTGTTTTGAGTGTTATATACGTTAAAGCATACTATTGGGCCTTAATTTTATGTATTTGAGGTGCCTTGATGTGTTTGATAGTGTATGGGATCAGATATTACATAATGGAGAAGATTTGAAGGAAGCCCAATGGAGGATCTAGGCCCACGATCGTGACCTATGACAGAAGCAAAATGGACAGGCCATAATTATGGTAGAAGCAAAATCCCAAGTGCCACAATCGTGGCCTACGCAACAGTAGATGTGGACTAACTTCTAAAACTCAACTTTTCAAGGTTGTTTCGAACTTTTTGAGCCCTAGTAAAACCTAGTTTTCACCCTAAATAGAAAAGACTACAGAGGACAGAGAGGACCCTAAATTTCGTGCCTCCATTTTGCTACATTGGAAAAGATCCAAGGAAGAGGAAGACGGAAGAAAGAGAAGAAGAGAAATAAGAAGGTAGAGCTTCAGCTGCTTCAACCTCCTATCCTTCAAGTTACTTTTTTTATATCCATGTTTTATTTCATGTATTTGATGTATGAAATGGGATTGATGATGATGAATCTTGGGTTAAGGATGTTCCAACTTTTCTTTAGGGATTTATTCTTGACTTGATTTTAATCTAGTTGTTTTTATGCTAATGCGTTTGAGTGTTTTGATTATTTGTTATAATTGTATTCTTCAGTAATAGATTAAGAGAGTGAACCGAATGCAAAATGGTTGGGTTAGTTAATGAGAGTTAAACAATCTAATAGACCACACAAATAATCAAATCGGTAATTATATAGAGATAGATCTCACATAAGGACCTGAATTTTTAACAGAATGCTTAAGATCTAATTAGGTTGTGGGTTGATTGTTAATTGAGAGATTACATGTTCAGTAACGCGACTTAATTAGGGTTTATTAATTAGGGCTTAGTGATTATAACTCGAGAGACAGTAATCAGACCTTTGATAGTCTAAAACTGACACCATATTATCACAAAAGCGATTAAGTTAGCATTAACGATAGGATAAATCCCCTCTCCCATAATTTCTTGATCTTCATTGGTTGAATTTCAATTGTCAATTAGTGGTCAGCAATTTTTATTTCTTCAATTTAATTTTCAATCAATTTATATTTATGAATTTACTTTTCTGTTGAGTTTTTATTTTTATTTTAATAATCCTTTTAGACCTCAGATAACTTAAAATTAGATTAGTTCACCAACTCCTCGAGGTATTGACACTTCATATACTACATTCATGATCCGTGCATTTACGGTATATTGAGAGTTTCATAAGATCAAAACTTGCTCAACATTTGTTAGAGCCCTACCAGTAGTTACATTAGTATATATCTTAGTGTTGTAGGTCATCCCATTATAAAACTTTTAGACTATTAACCATTTCTCTAATCTATAATGGAGATATGACCTCAACAACTCCTTATCATAATCACATATATAACAATTTAATAACTAGATTTTAAATAGAAAAAAAATCAATTATAGTGAGAAAAACATCTGGGTTAACTTACAGTATAGTCCAAATAAGCTATTGCCTTGATGACCCGACAATGTCTGGATGCTGGCGATCAATTTGTGATTCTTTAGTCATGCAATACACACATATTTTACACATTAGTAAGTTGATCAATCATTTGAATATTCAATCATACACATATATATGTGTGATGTTTAATGCATGCTCAATTGACTTTTCGGGTATGTATCCTTAATCAAAAATCCTAACCATTCACACATCATAGCTTGGATATAACTAGTTTGCAAGTAGGTTTATTCCTTAAGTAAACTTGATTATTCTAAATTCATTAACCATACATTCACCAGTCCTTTTCTAACATTATATATATTCACACAATTTCCCAATTCTCATTCATTCATTCCTAATGTGTTACTCATAACCTTTGGATCATATTTATATTTATAAGAAGACCTTTATTCCTTTAACAACTTATAAATTCCAAATTTAGTTACATTGATATCAAACAATCCATTCCTTAAGTTATACATTAATTAACAACCTAAACTTATCAAACACTTAACCAACTAATCCAACATCAAACTAGGTTCATTTCAAGCCTCAATCAAGTCCAAATG